>OY101449.1:25685487-25816552 GCA_956483635.1 Panzeria rudis
CACTTGGGGGGTTTCGCTCAGTCTGCCCAGCCTTCGTACATGTAATAAGTAACACAATATTTGTTATTTTTTTATTTCGTAGCACTTTTGCTCTTTCCTTTAAACAACAACAAGAGGACAATAGTCATTTGTACCTATCAACAATGCAATTAAACACCAACACACTTAAACAACAAATTTGTCTCATTTATTTAGATTTTTCTTTGCCTAGCTCTGTTTTATACCTTGAGGGGTTTGTTTACTCTTGTTTTTAGATGCAAAGCTCACTTTAAGCTTTTTATTAACATGGAAAATTCATGACCAAATATTTATTTGACGCTCCTCAAAGTATGCACGTTTTTTAGTATTTACTGCAAATGAAGTCAGTAGAAAAGTGTTTTTCAATTCCACTTTGAAATTTAAAAGTAGTTTGATAACGAAGAAAATTTTTGTTTTTCATTTTCTGAAAAACCAACTTACGGAATTAAAACCACTTCCGATCGGAAAGGTATTCTGTGACATGGCTGAATATGAGCACCAACAAACACATTGTTTTTTTTAAACATACAAAATTGCGGCATACTTTCAAGGGCTAGTTATAATTGTTTACTTGTCATATTTTCCGTTTGTCATATTTTCCGTTTTAAAAATTTAATCAGAGTGCTAAGCTTAACATTTAAAAAAATCGAGCATATATAGTCTTTGCTTAATTCTACTAATTTCATACCAAATACGATTGCATATAATCATAATCTTTATAAACACTCAGACATTCATGAGTGCTTTTTATATTTTTAGTTGGAAATCTCAATAGCAACAAAATATTTTTACAAGCGAAAAAATGCCTTTTTCCACCCAGTTACACAGTCTAAAAAAAGGAACAACAAAAAGGTCATAAATTTAGCATAGAAAAAGCAGAAGCAGATTGTAACTGGCGTGAAAATATGTTGCTAAAAAATATACAGATTTTATCGTCATATAAGAAGAAAAATATTTTTGAACGTATAAAAATCTATGCAAAATGTACGAAAAAAGTTGCATGAAAAATATACAAAAGAATGTTATTTATATGTCTTTGCCTCAAAAGATGATTAGCAGTGGGCAAGAACACTATGCAAAAAAAAATTCCAAAGAGTAACACAATATTTTTTTTATATGCTACGGTGCATGCCCGAACTACAAAAACATTCGAAAATTTATTAATATAACAAAATTACATATGTGTACACTGTACAGGGAGATAGATACCAACTCAAAGCGACAAAAATTAATGCATATGTAGGACTACCAATCTCGGATGATAATAAAATTTGGTACACCTCTTTCTTTTTGTAGTAACAGGAAGGGCACGAAATTATGTGATTCCTGATTCTGGAGAAATGATGTCATTATCTAAAAATTTTTTTAAAAAAATTGCGTTTACTTACATATCGCACTTGTTTAACAATAGTTTTTTTCAGTAGCGACAAAAAACTGTATATATTATTATTTAAAGCAAATTTCGATAAAATATATATGGCATTTTGAGAAAATACTGACATTTTTAAAATATGCTAGTTTTCTTTCTTTTTTGATCGGCTGCAGAAAAAATATGATAGCTGGAGTTAAAACTATAAACTAAACTCAACACATTCGGTAAATTTGGCGAAACAATAACATTTTCAATATGTCACAACTTTTATAATAAACATTTCAAACTTTTTTCTTTTGACCCAAATTCGTCCTAACATCTTTTTGCCCAACATCTTTTTGCCCAACATCTGAACAAATTTCATAAAAATCGCAATTGGTCGAAATGCAATTTTCCATATGATATAGAAAATATAATATAGAAAAAATCGTGTGTCCACCAAAAAGAGGGGCCTTAAAATTCTGCTTTTATTAATAACACTATTTGTAAAATTGGCTCAAGTTAAGCTTCAATTAAGCGCTTTTGTCAAAAATCCACAGATTTTATTTTACGAAAAAGATCACAACTCTTTCTTTTTTTTTGTGGTTAAGTAGTGGTTAGAACAATACAAAATTTCACAATTACTGCATATGAATAATTAATGTCAATATTCGGTAAAAAGTGATCAAATGAAAATTTTGAGTTAATACAGTATGAATAAACAAGCGGGATATAAAATAAAACTTCTATAGAAGTTTTTTAGCTACGGAGCTAAACAATATTTTGTTTGAAAGCTAAGAATGATTTATGTATCTCAAACACTTTTAAAATTACATCTTAAGCTGTTAATGAATGATAGATATTCGATATATTAAATCTTGGGATATACCGATTTCGAACTAAAAAAGATGCAATTTTAAATCTTTGGAAATGTATGGTTTTTTAGCAATATAATATCTAAATAGAGAATCCATTTTCAGATTGGTAAATTTATCACATTCAAAAATTCTAAAAATATGTAGTGAGTAGTAACATATCAGCATTTATTCGTAAGAAAGACTAATTCTCGAAAAACTCGCTGCAGTATAAAGAAGCCGAATAGAAAGAAGCTTGAGCACCTCACAGAAAAAATTATCACCAAAAATTTTCAAACAAAAGTTTGTCCAAAAATAAATTTAATTTTCAGTAAATGTTCTGTCCATAATCTATGAATTGTTTGTTTGACTTTTAGTTAGAACGCAAACACCAAAAACAACAATAAAAACTTTGTCGTAAAAAACCACCCCGATGACGAGATACACACAAATAACAACAATAACAATCATAGCAAAAGGAATGTAACTGTACCAAGTTTGTTTACAAAAGATTTTTGAGTGAATCGATTAGTTAATGTCGTTGCATTAATTCTCATTCATTTTTTTTAGAATATTTAAATAAACATTCAGACTTGAACGCAAAGTGAAATCTCTTAAATGCTTAATGGATGATGATGATGACACAGACAAAACTTTTTTTGTATTTTTGTTTGATTAAGTAAATTATTTTGCTTAACAATTGCTAGCATTTTTAGACTAATTGTTTATTAAATTCAGACAGAAATATTGTTTGATATTTTTCAGAAAATCCAGTAAATATTTTTGTTTGATTTAGTAAATTGTTTTGTCTACAATTTGTAAATATTTTTAGAAAAATTGTTTTATAGATCTAAGAAATTTTTTCACTGAAAAAAAGCACTTTTTTCAATGAAATTGTTGAGGTATTTTTGTGTATATTTACAAATTCGTTTGTAGGTTCGTTCATAGACAAAATATTTACTATTTCATTGAATTCCTTTACAGAAAATGAAATTTCGTTTTTCTGTGCTCGATGTAGTATAAAGAAACCAAACCTATGAGGTTTTCCAGGTCAATATATTGGCACATCCACTATCATATATACATAAGTTAATGAAAGAAAATTATAGAGCCAGTTTAAATGCGCAAATTGTCTTAAAAATCCATGAAATGTTTTCCCTATTGCGCTACATTTTTGTGGTGAGCAATGTTGCCTATAATTGTGTTATTATCTACACTCAAAATAAAATGGTAGGTAAATCTAAGCAACTTAAATAGTTAAGCAACTGTTAATGTAAATTGTTGTTGAAATTTTTATGAAATAAAATTTTTCATTGGTTAAAATAACTTTTTAAAGTTGTAAGTGATTTCATGTCTATAGTTGCTTTGTGCTATCGTCATTTTAAAAGATGACTTGGCTGAGATGGTAAAGGCGTCCGGTTCATATATATGAGAACCTAAGCTCAAGACCGAAATATTACATTTTACTTAATTGTAAAATATAAATTTGGGAAAAACGACGTTTAAAAATTAAAATTTTTTTTTAGGGTTTAAATTATTAATTTAAGTTTTAAAAATGTTTGTGGTTAAAACTACCAATTTTTCTGGTTAAAATTACCAATTTAAAATAATAAGAACGAAAATAGCTATTGTACAAAAATTACAAGATGACTTAGCGGAGATAGTAAAGACATCCGGTTTATAAACATGAGTAAACTTGTGAGAACCTAAGTTCAAGGCCAAAAAATTGCAAAAAAAAAAACATTTTTATCAACATACTTACTGCTGAAGCCGTCGCAGGTATCGAACCTGCGACCTTCCGCTTAGTAGTTTTATACACTATCGACTACACTACAATTCCTTTGATGGCTTTTTACTGTATTTCATTGGTTGGCACAATTATAACCAATGAAATTGGTTATATTTACCAATATTTTATTTTTAGTATACCAAAATTAATTCCAGTTGAACTTTTATGGAAGTTTTTCCAGCCAAAACTAATGTAATTATAAAATTCCTTATTCCATCCCCATGCACCAACTTTTTGCTAAATACAAAACAATTGTTGTTTCTCTAATTTATTACAATTTTAATAGTCTAAAAATTTTTTCGATTAAGGGCGAGGAACTTTTTAATTTTATTTTCATTAAAAGTCTTCAGTAGTACAATTGACAGTAGTACAAAACTGCAGAGTTACTTGCACTAGAGCCACGAAAATTCTATTTGTAAGAAATGTGTCAGAGCTTTCATCAAAGCCTTTTGTTTTGATAGAATATAAAATTCTAAGGTTTCGGACTTGTTTACAAAATAAAATAGATAAGTTTTTTAGTTAAAAGTTTTTATTCCGTTTCCACATTACATAATACTGCCTGTTCTGTTAATCTACTCGAATTAAAACGACTCGACTTAAAAAATTATATCCACTAATAGCAAACTATTTTTAGTATTTTTTGTAGTTTTCTTTTTTTAAGCTTAACATACCATATCTGAAATTAATTTATTATATACGATTTAAAATTCATCAATAGGCTGTTATTTATTTTTGAAAACAAGAAATTTACTCGTAAGTGTGGCACTATCGTGAGCGCATGTAATGAGAATTCACTCACGCCCTTATCTCCATGAAGAATGAAGATATTTTGATAAAAAAATACACCCTAATTTTGTTAATTGCATAATTACACAGGAAAAAATATCATCAAACTGCAACTAGCAATTTCAATTGCTGATATGTAATTTAAAATAAAACGGATATTTTGTTAATATAACAAATTGAGTGGTTGATACGACAAACACAGAAATTTTTTTCAACAAACTGAACTAACCAATTTTTTTGTTATGTATTGTGAAAAAAATGAACAATCATCAGTGTTGATATAACAAATGAATATACACACGTAGGCGAAACACAGCAAATCACGTTTTGTGTGTATTCATTATTTGGGTATTTAATAACGTATTGCTCTGTAGCTGAGAGGTAAGAACGTTAGCCTATTAGTCTAGAGGTCGCCGGTTCGATTCTGCCAAAAGACACTTAGTGTTTTTCTCAGAATATATTGTTAAATGAATTATTATTAACACAAAAATTATTATAGTTAAAATTTTTTTCGGAAAATCAACACATCACATTGCTGATATAACAATAATCTTAATTGAAATAAAATTGAAATCAACAAAGAAATTTTTAAAAATTTGTTTCTGATTTTCCTTTAACTTACAATTTCGTAATTGTATTTACAAAAATTATTTCAGGCTCAAAATCAATTAATTATTTAATTGATATAAAAAAATATTATTTGTATTTACAAATTTTTTTTTTCTGTGTTTGTAGAGATTTTATAATATATGAGAAACTCAATTTCTAAGCCACTGCTTAGGAAAGTCATAACTTTTGTTCAAATCTAAGATATAGCCCAATTTTAGAACAGTTTTAAAACAATCATAAATAAATATTAGCACACACATTTTTTTTATTAGAATCTCACTTTTATATGCTTATTCAAGGTGGCGCAAAATCAATCATCCCATTTTGTTTTTGAATAACTCTTTTTCCAAAATAAGCAAAAATGATTTTGATTGATTGAAATCTTTATTTGGACCTTTAGAATTTTTTCTGTTAAGTGGAAAAGGTGATATTGGCCTAGTGGTTGCTGCTGATTGATACACATTTTTGCCCGTTTTATCGCATTTCCATAACTTTCCGCAAGATTTCTGGTGACTACTGTTCGCATTCGTGTCGAATATTCTCCTTAAAGGATGCGATTGTCTTGGGCTTGCTGTGATAAGCCCGTGACTTCAAGTGGCCCCAAAGAAAGATGGTTAAATCGGGCGATGCCAAATCGTCAAAATGGGAGAGATTACTCGACCAGGAAACGTTTCCTTCAAAATATCCATTGTGGCTCCTGCTGTGTGTGTGGTTGCTCTGTTTTGTTGAAACCACAAGTTCACCAAGTGCCGCTCATTTAATTCCGGCAGTAAGAAGTCGTTTATCATGGCCCTGTAGCGTTGTCAGTAGCAGTAACTGTATTGCCGATCGCGCCCTCAAAAAATACGGCCCAATTACTCCTTTCGCGTAAACGCCGCACCACACAGTAGCTTTGAGTGGATGTAACGACTGTTCTTTCGTGAAAAACCCATTACATAAGGAAAGTCATGGAAAATTCGATAAAACGAGTACAAATTTGTATCAACACTGGCGGCAGCCAATTGGCGGATATCATCTTTTTCACGTAACAGAAAAAATTTTCAAGGTCCAAATAAAGATTTCCATTACTCAAAATCATTTTTTGTTTATTTAGTAAAAAAGTTATTCAAAAAGAAAATTGGATGATTAATTTTGCGCCACCTTGTATAACTGAAATCAAAGACTCCATCCTTTAAGCAAAGAGTTTTATATTGAATTAAATAAGTTTTTTCTGTTAAATTTAAATTTTTACTTTCTATGAAAACTGTAATAATTGTCTGACTTTCATAGCTCACTGCGGACTGTGTACACAACGATGATGGCTAAATTTACATAGCGCTATAGAATTTTATCTGGTTTTAGCCATACAATTATGATTAAATCTTAATTTTAAAATTTCAGTGTAAATCGGCTTAGAAAATTTAGAGAGTTTAGAAAAAAAAGATAGCAGTGCTCGGCCAGCTCAGGGCTGACATGACCCCACACCTTGGATCCGAGCTTGTTCGTAGCGTTATATTCAGAAAGATTCAGGCATGATTAATATGCCAAAGAACTAGAGAAAAGTTAATATCAAACTATAGCTAAATTATAAGTTCATAACTCCCAAAACAATTTAGTTTTGATCCCGCAAAAATCTAATAAAATGTCCATTGTTTCTATTGCATTCTAAATGTTCAACCTGAATCCTTGCCTGTATTTCTGCCATAATAAAATAAATCACTGAGCAATTTCAATACAAAATCCTTCTGTTAACCCACTGTCATATTGAGTAAGTCACCACTAAATTCAAATTTTTTTTGCTCGCTTTTTCTTAAACTTCCGCAAAAAATCGAAAATTATGTTCAATATGTTCTCAACTGTTTTTTAATGTTCCTCGAAGTTTATATATTTCATGAGTTACAAAAAAATTTTCTTTGTTATTCACTGTACACGTGTACAAGGATACAAAATATATTAAGGAAATCTCGTCAATTTGATTTCGTACACAATAAACCTTCAGAATAAGATGGCAGCAATAACAAAGAATAAAGGATAATAATTTTCCTGTTCACAAACGTGATCACAAAACCTCTTTATCCTAACATATGTTGCATTGGAATGATGTATTGGGTGTTTATTTATAAAAAATCAACAACAATAATAACAACAGCTACAATTGGCAGATAGTGTTGTAACAAATATATAAAATACTCATGTATGATATTTACAATCGAACTCAAACTAAGGGAAACCTAAAGGAACTTTAAAGTATTTTGTGCTCCATCGAATTGGATAAAAGATGTGCTTTCTAGTGAATATTATCGATACCGGTACCGCTGGCACTTTGAGCTTGCCTCTCCCGCAACTCATCCCAATTTAGTGCTATTCCTAAAACAAAAGCTCTATTGAAGTTCTTTTTATTTTATTAAAAAATTGTATTATTATTTTTGATAGCAAATAATTTAAATATTCGTATTTACTTATATAAATTATTAAGTGAAAGTTTCCTTTTGAAATTACATAATTTTTCATCCTATACTGTTCCTTTATTTACTAGCTTTGTACAAGAATATATTGCCTTAATCTGTAAAAGTATAACGATTTCTTTTGAAAACAACAATACAAACAAAAACGTATTTGAAATTCACCAATTTTCAAATATTATAGTAAAACATTGATTTATTTCCACATTTATTTTACTCGAAAAGAAAAAAAAATCAGCTACAAAAAGCATTCTTTCAAAGCAGAAAATTGGAGGATATAAAAAAATAAGTATACTCACACGTCTATAATGATGAAAGGGAGTATGAGTATGTGGCGTTAGAGAGAAGGGAGAAAATGTCAATGAGCCACGTAGGTGGCAAAAGTTGTTAATGGGTTGTAATTTTCATTGATTCTCGGGTTCTATTTTAATTCGGTGAAATATTTTGAACATGAATTATATTTTTTCCGCATTTTAACGACGACATTTTTTTGTATGTTTCTTATATATATAAAAACATTATTGTGTTGGTGCTTTTTTCTTAAAGGGGTTTCTATATGGAAGAATTATTGAAAGTCGTAAAAGCTAAACTTTTTTAAGTGCCATATGAAAATCCTTAAAGCAGAATTTTTTGCAATACAAATACGTTTATTTTTCTCATTTATTTTTTATTGGATGACTTTAAAGCTTTTAAATAAGGAGTTAAGAGCGCAAATAAAATGGTTGTCACTTAAATAAAAATATAAAGAAATAAAATTTAAATACCGAGGAAAAATTATGTCTTCTGATGCTGATCGCAATTTAAATGCAATTTGAATGGAAATTTTCATCGCTATCGAATTTCTTAATTTGGTGACTTATAGTTAGGCTTGCCAGACGGGCTTGAATGAGCTTGATTGCCAAGATATTTTAGGTGTTGTCAAATCACAAGCTCAAATATAATTTTTCAAACTGAAATAATATTCTTGACAGATAAAAAGAGATAATTTCAAAAATTTTATGAAAAAATATTGCATAAATTTTTAGCCAAGTGTACAATTGCCAAAACTGTTTACAACTTAAAACAATGTTCTTCTCGGTCATCACTCATAAATTGTTCAAATGTATTTTTATAGACAGTACTCATTATTATTGTTGGCGAGAAGAATATGTAGCTCTTGTTGCTTCTGCATCTATTTTCAATGACTTATGGCGTTTTCTTTTCTAAAAAAAAATGTTACATATTTTTAGTTTTTATTCAAATAATCGCTATTTGGTTTTTCTTTAAAGCAAAAATGTACCTTCGTAAGCGATGATACATTAATTTATAATAAATTCACCTCTTCGAAAAATTATCAAATGCAAATTTTCATTGAAAAGTGCAAACAATGCAACATTTTTTATAGAAATGAAAACGCCATTAGAGTTCGAAAAAACCAGCCAATATATTAAGTTGTCAGGCGCGGACTCAGGTGGAGGAAAATGGGATATTTCCACCCCAAAACGAAAAGTATACCTTATTTCTATTGAGCTCCTGTAAATGGTAAAGTAAGAAAAGTTTTGACTTTCATATTATTTTAAATTTCTATGAAATTTTTTGGTTGAAGTTCCTTAATAATCTGCATTAGACCAAGCGAAATGCGCATAGGAACTTATTAATTGCCCTCAATAATCACCCTGCGGTAAATGTGCACCAATTGCTTTGAACGTACTTGTCCTATGACTGGTAAAAATGGGAATGGTACAAAATGTGCCTGAGTCGTTACCGGTGAAGAGACACCATATCACATATTTAGATCAAAAATGTTAGCCATAGACTCCTCTGTGGCTGAGTGGTAGCACTGTTAGCCTGTCAGTCCAGAGGTCGTGGATTCGATTCCCGCCTAGACCCTGGATGTTTTCCACAGACAAGCTAATCGCTTTGCGCGTTCTGTTTGTTAAAAAAAAGGAAAATTATGTATGAGTTCTTTTCCTTTTACGGATGTTTATGTTATGTTTTTATATTATGTATAATATCCCGACTAGAAATTTGCAAACACATTTGGGATCTAACTGGGATCCCAATTCCGATGTAACGCAGAAACGTATTTGGGACCCGATCTGTTTCCTATGGGGAAACATCAAAATCTTGCAAAACTTTGCTCAAATCGGGAAAATATCAAACTCTAATATTGTATTAAAATTGCTGAAGCTATCCAAGGTACAATTGTATGTAACAATCACCTCTGTTGAAGATGAGCAAAATATTCGATTAAAAATCAGTGCTAAAGTTTCCCAACAAGCTACCATTAGTTTGCCACTTCGGAAGAACTTCTGTTAAGTCATTTATTTGTAGATGGAGTATCCCTACAAGTTCCCGATCAAATCACAAATGGGATAACCCTTTTGCGTTATCCCCCCCAATATGAGTATTGGGAAAATTTCTAGTCGGGATGTTTGTAATATTTTCTATTCGGGATATCCCGACAAGAAAGTTTCATGCAAACACATTTGGGATCTAACAGGGATCCAAAATCCGATGTAAAGCTGAAACGTATTTGGGACCCGATTGGTTTCCTGTGGGGAAATATCAAAATCTTGCAAAAATTTGGTCAAATCGAGAAAGTATCAAACTCTAATATTGAATAAAAATGGTTGGAGCTATCCAAGGGACAAAAGTATGTAACAATCACCACCCTGTTGAAGATGAGCGAAATATACGATTAAAAATCTGTGTTAGATTTTTCCAACAAGTTCCCAATAGTTTCCCACTTGGGAAGAACTTATGTTAAGTCATTAATTTATAGATGGGCTATCCCAACAAGTTCCCCATCATATAACAAATGGGATAACCCTTTTGGGTGTACCTCCTGCATTCCCGATGGGAGCCCAATATGAGTATTTCGAAAATTTCTAGTCGGCATTATTACAACTTGGCAATAGTTAAAAGGACGATTTTGTCTGACGGATAAGCTATTTTTGTCTTTATTACAACTTTACTGTAACTGAAAGTGAGCGATAAGTTAAAGGCAAGTTTAACCTGGTAGGTTAAAGTAAATTTGTAATAATGATAAAATTTATATCCGTCCAACAAAATCTTGCCTTTAACTATTTATGTTTTTTTTTAATGTAATTATTGAGATGTTTTTGTCTATATTTACAAATTTGTTTGTAGGTCCGTTCCTAGACAAAATATTTACTATCTCATTACATTCCTTTACAGAAAATTAAATTTAATTTTTCTCCAAAGTTATTTAATTAGTTTGACTTAAGTTCATTTTCAATTTAATCTTTGGATCAAATTCTAAAGCATGTAAATATTGAACATTCAAAGAAAATTTTTAGATGCACGGAAGGTTGAATTGACAGCTGTTTCGAGACTACCATCAGAGCCGTTTACCTACACTACCAGCGACGGTAGCAACAACACCCTAGCGAAAATCCTACTAATTTTAATAAGCTCAATTAACAGACTGTCGCCACCTTGCGGCGAGTTGCACCTATTAATGAACTTTTTCTAAATGTTCGGAACTTCACTAACTGTCTTTTCTGAGCATGTTCAACTTGTTTAAGCTTTTTTCATTTCGGTCTTACCAGAGTGGAATATCATCGATATTTTCAATGCTGAAGTTTTTCAATGTTTATTTGCCGACGACCAGATATGACGTCTACAACGCTGCTGTTTTAACTGACACAGTCCAGCTCGAAGAACAATAAAGAAAGACACAATCTCTAATTCCACTGGCTTCCTATATGCATTCCAGAGATTAGTTGTACAATTAAAATAATTGTTACCTGTTTAAATACAATTCTCCCTGTTCAAATAAATTTTTTAAAACACAGATACTTTTTTCATTAACCTTTATTTTGTTAACGAAAAGGCTTTCTTATATAGAAAAAATATTATACATTTTTTATATCTATTTTTTCAGTGCCTCTAACTATTAAAAATATTTTAATTAAACCTTTGTGCAAACTTTTGCATAAAATAAACTCATTAGCAGCTCCACCTAGATAAATGTAATTAATTTTAATTTCATATAATTCCATCAACATTCAGTCAACCGTAGCATTAAGGTGTTTCAACAAAAATTAACACCAACAATTTTATATAAAGTTCTATGTTATAAAAATCCATTTTCAAAAAAGGGTTATTTTTAATTAGTAGTTCGAAAAACATGCACCTTTTTATAGAGAAAACTAACAGAAATAGAAAAAAATTCACAAAGAGGATTAAAATCTGAAAAGTACATTAAAATAAATAAAAATGTACTTAAAAAGTGTTTTTAAAAATAATGATTAACACATACAAGCAATAATAAAATAATAATAATAATTGTAAAATAGAATTAAGATAGTCCATTTAAAAATAAAAAAAAACAACATAAAATAAATAATTTTATGCTAGTTAAAATTTTGTAAAATAATCAGTATAGAATTAAAATAAAACAATAGAATTTATTATTTAATTAAAAAAAAGCAATGCTTAGGAATAAAAAAAGCTGTTCTATTAAAAGTTAAAAGAATTTGAAATAAATTATTCATAAGCTACTTTATCAGCTGCTGAAATATAATTTTATTTTTAACATTAGAAGAAATATTTAATAAACAGTTTCATTAGAAATATGTAAGAGTATTGACTATACAAATAATAAAAATAAAATAGATTTAAAAGCAAATAAAAACAAGAAATCGACCAAAGGGCTTTCGAAGAAATAGGAAAAAAACATTTAGAACACTAAGATAATTGAAACAAGCAAAAGTATTCGGCTGTTTCGAATATGAGAACTGTGCGGCCCGCGAACGAACTTTCGTTAAAGTCCATGTCAATTAAAAAGTACAGTCCATTTTAAGTTTAATGTACTTACAATATTGATCATTCTCATTTAAGAGAAGGTAAGATGCATTCCAGTAAAAAAATTTTATATTTTTTGAAGCATTAAGTCAATAAAGCACATAATAATACGCCTTAAAATAAGAGCTTATTGCAGAGCAGTGAACGTATATAAAGGTTCAATTAGTCGTACCATACCATAACACCATAGCCATAACTGTGGCCATAGCCGTAACCATACTTAGTGCATTCGATAAGTTTTGCCTTAACCATAAGGAGCTATTTTTCATCCATTTTATTAGAAAATACGCTAAAAAAATAAAATCTAAGAGCACAAGCGAAAATATAAATTAAAAACATAAGAGAAAAATATACAATTAATTCGTTTTCTCAGCTTATGGATATGAAAGAAAACCAAAATTCAATTGGTTTCTGTTGGTTATGGTTATGGCTATGGCATTATGGCAAGTCACATTTAATCAAATACAGTGTTGTCCATAAGGTTGGCTCGAACAGCTGTTTTCTATCCCTGCAAACACAGGTTTGACATAAGGTTTGATAATGATTTGATATCAAACGTTAAGAAATAATTATCAAACCTTAGTTCAAAACCGTGTTTACTGGGTATAAAAAAAAACTGATGTTTCACTGCTGACACAGTGCAGGTTTTAAGCGAGAAAGTTCCACATATTTACAGCTTTAGTGCTGAAAATGGTGATGAATTTCAGCGCTTCAAAAAGCGCTTTCTGTATCAAAAATTTAGTACTCCAAAACCGGGAACTCGCCATACAAAAATCAGCAGCGATAACGGCAGGTTTGTTAGCACTACATTTATTCTCTTATACTAAAAACCTGCTTTTTTAAGCAACTTTTTCTTCTGGGATAATATAGTTTTCGCCTATTTCAATAAAACCTAAAATAAAATTATTTTATTCGATTTTTTAAAATTTTTTTGTGTTGAGCCTTACATTTGCTTTCATGGTTGTTGTGGTAATAATTTTTGCGCAAAATACACCAGAAAAAGTGAGTAAAGGAGTTAAAAGTACTATATGGCTATTTTCTAAAAAAAATTTAAATAAATGTTGGGCAATATTAAAAGTTATGAGAATTATCCAAAGGTATTTAATTAGTTTGGCTTAAGTTAATTTTTAATTTAATCTTTCGATCAAATTATTTTTATCTAAGAAAGAAATTCTAAAGCATGTAAATATTGAACATTCAAAGAAAAATTTGGCTGTACGGAAGGTTAAACTGACAGCTGTTTCGTGACCACCAAATCTACTCATCAGGGTCCTTTGCCCACACTACCACTGACAGTGGCAACAACACTGTAGCGAAAATCCTACTAATATTAGTAAGCTCAATTAGCAGACTGCCGCCATCATGTGGTGAGTCGCACCTTATTGAACTTTTTCTTAGTGTTCGGAACTTCACTAACTGTCTTCTCTTAGCATGTTCAACTATTTTAAGCTTTTTCGATTTCTTTGAATATTCAATATTTACATGCCTTAGAATTTCTTTCTTAAATAAATATAATTTGATCGAAAGATTAAATTAAAAATAAACTTAAGCCAAACTAATTAAATAACTTTGGATAAAAACCATACAGTTCGACTAAAAATTCATAACTCAATTAGTTATGGAAATTTTTAAAATTAAGTTATGAGTTTAGTCGATGTATGGATTGTATGGTTTTATATTCAAAGAGAGTTAATTATTTCGGCTTGATTTCTGTTTAATTTAATTTTACAATTAAATTATATTTTTATTTAGAGATAAAAGAAAAACACATAGACAGAGAAAATTTTTGACTGCACGGAGGGTTGAACTGACGTTTCGATAGCTCCCGCTAATCTCTTCAGAATTCCGCTTGGAACACTCAACAAAAGTCGGTGGTTTGCAGCCAATTGTTGAATATCATCTACTTTTAATTAATTCATACTGTCACTCTTAGACCTGTATTTATAACTATCAAATAAAATACAGCTCTAAAAGTGACAGTATGAAGTGATTAAAAGTAGATGATATTCAACTCTTGCCTGCAAACCACTTACTTTCGTTGAATGGTCTAAGCGGGAAGAATTCTAAAGAGATTAGCGGGAGCTAATATCTTTAGAATTAAAAAATTTTCTTATTTTGCGTTAATTTTGGGACACCCTTTACAATAACTCTGCGTTTTTTAAAGAGAAATAATGGTGTTTTTTTTAGGTAAAAAATCTAAAGAACTCAAAATGTGTTATATTATCAAACTCAAAATGGCATAGTTTGCAACTCAAAGATATCCTTCATTAAATTTTTTTCAAAAAGTTTTTTTGTTGTTGATCTAACAAAGAAACAATTATATTTTAGTGGGTTATTTATTCAAATTGGGCAATCCATTCTTAAGTTAGGATAAGATAGTACTGAAGTATCTAGTTGAAATTATAGTCATGCCCATTAAAAAAATCTGAATGTGAAAAAAAACTGAAAAAGCATTTGAATTTTGCGTATTACACTTAAAAAAAACGAACACACTTACTGCTTAAGCCTTTTTCGACTTTTCTGCATAAACACCCAGGATATTGGCAGGAATCGAACCAGTGACCCCCGGCTAATAGTGTAGCACACTATCCATTTCACTACGGGGTACATGTACTTTGTACATATATTCCACATATTTTTATTTAAAAGCGATTTTTTCTGCAGACTACTGTTACTGCTTCTTGGATATTTTATACATCGTCTCCGAAAATGCAAAAAGCCCTATCTAACATTTTAAAGGTTTTACAGGAGAAGCATTAAAATTGTTTAAATGAAAAATATATTGACAATTAATGCAAAATTTTACAATAAAAATATATATTTGCTGATCCGTTCATATTTATTAGAGATGTGCAAATGTCGTGAATTTTTCGTGTCAGGCGTGATTCACGCATGACTCACGCGTGATCGTGATTAAATTAAAAAATAATCACGCAATCGTGCGTGAGCGTGATTTACAAATTAAATACCGTGGTTGATCGTGCGTGATTTTAAAAATGTAATTTTCACGCACTCACGAAATTACATTTCGTAGCTTGCTGAAAAATTTCCACTTTACTCCTACAATATTTTGCTTAATTTGCGAATTTTATACGACATTTCTGATAAGTTTCTAATTTTAGACCCGAGTTTTCTGCGACATGTCGAAAATTCCTTAAAAGATTCGTCAGAATTCGTAGAGAGTTTCGGCAAAGTTTTTAGAATTTTCTCAGACAAAGAGGTTCGTTTGCTTGTTAACCCCTCATATGGACCATCTGCGAATACGAATTCGGCATCTTGTGCAGACTTTCTGCCCTACTTCGGACCGAAAGTACGTGTGTCGACAGCAAAAGAAACCCAGTGAAACTTTTATGCCGACATGTCTGACATCAGGAAAAAAAATGTTTGTAAGCTGAAGACAACCCAGCACACAAAAAGCCAAAACGTGTGAAATACGATATATCGCCTATTTACTGAAACAGCGGACACAAAGATTTTGTCTTCTATGATATTTCGCACCACGGCGTCACTTACTAAAGATTCTGTGTAATACGAATTTTTACGAAATATTTTGCAAATCTTGTACATAAACTAATTAGAAGTTACATAACTTTCATATTTAACAAATGACAGCTTACAAATATACAGCAAATGAAAGCTTGGAAGGTTCCCTATAAAACAATATATTGAGTACCGCTATATTGTCCAGTCTTTATGTTAGCGGTGTTTTTACGTAAAAAGCCAGGCGAAAAATGCTTAAAATTCCTTTTCACTCATAATGGGTTAATGGCTTTGCAAATATTGAAAGTATTTCATGCAATAAACGCATTCATTTTAAAATGAAATCTACTCCATCATGATTTAATATATTATTTAATATATAAATAAATAAGCTTTTTTAATCTAACACTGACGATTATGTGTTAAAAATAAAGAACGAAAATACTGTTTATACTCTCTTCATACAAACTGATGTATCGGAATTGTATGGTGTTTTGCATCAAATATTTGAAAAATAATAAGAATTATAACTTTTTTAAGAAATTGTTGTAGCTCGCAGTTATGCGTATTGAGCGTTACTCGTTTTTAGCATGTTTCAATATTCAGTTTAACTAATAAAATAACAGCGTAGGGTTGCACTTCTAAATATTTAAAAGTTTTGCGAACTTTGTTAAATAGTTTAAATTGCAAAAAGTTTCATCAATCAATAAATAACGTATTGTAGTTTTTTAATTTAATTGAAATTTTTTAGTGTGCAAATAAGGAGTTTATGTTAAAACTTATCGAAGATTATACATCTGAATTGTTTTAAATTCAAAATATAGTGGGTTCTAAAATATATTAAATTCGTAAGAAAATATATTGAGCATTACGTTAACAAAATTCTTAAATATAATTATCTATAAATTTTAGGGTGGTAAAAAAGTTAACAGCAGCGGAAGGGCAGGAACGATATGGAGAGTATTATCCGTTCAGAAATGTCTGATTTGCTTTCAAAAAGTCATTCCCCGAACAACCGTGAAAGCAAATGAAACGCTCAAACCACAAAAATAAAAAAAAAATGTTATTTTATATTAGGATCCATTGAATGAGTGAATGAGGCGAAAACTATAAGACCTTCTCATATTTCTATTAACTAAATTGGTAAAGTTAAAAAAAGAAAATGAAAAACCCAAAATGTACACTCACAATGAGAATCCCCATGGATATTATTTCAAAAACTCGTTTTCGTATGAACACTAAAAAATTATTGAATCTTTAATGTTCGATTTGTGTTTTTGTGGGATATAGAAAAAAAATAAGTATCGTGAAAGCTTAGGCTTTTGTCGTGCGTGAGCGCGCGTGATAAAATCAAATTAGATCGTGAGCGTGCGTGATCGTGAGAGTCTTAAAATTTGCTGTGCATGGGCGTGGGTGAAAAAAAATATTTTTTTCGTGATCGTGCGTGATCATGAGCGAAAACTCACTCACTCGCACTTCTCTAATATTTATATTGTAAAATTTTGCACTAATTGTCAACATATTTCCCATTTAAACAATTAAACCTGTAAAACGTACAAAATGTCTAATAGGGCGATTTGCATTGTTTGTAACGATATATAGCAAAAAATTTTAAAAAATTTGAGAAAAATATACTGTAATGTATCTCACACGCACCAACAATTTATTCATAACAAGTTGCTCAAAACCTTTTTTGACAATTCAATCCAACCGTAAGTACTGCACGAAATTAAAAACCACACTAAAAGCAAGGATTTTTTTAAAACTAAAACAAATCACATTTTGAATATATTATTTTTTTCGATACTCAATAAACTTTAATTTAACTTATTTTAACTTTTTATACAACGAATTATTACACCACAACCTTTTTGTCCAGAACTTATAAAATAGTTCTATTAAACTTACAAATTGTATATGTATGAAAATTTTATAAATATATTCTAGATAGTAGTATCTTGTAAGTGCTTACGAAATGAACAATGCGCCTACAAGGACACTACTTTGTAGATATATTTAACTTTCCTTTTCCTATTTGCAATATACATATCCACACACACATACACTCTGTTTAATTAGTAGAAAAACAATATATTTATATTAAGTAGTTAAAGAGCGGCAATCAACAAGAAATAATTGCCCACTTAATAACTACTTAATACAAACATATTCTAATAAAGTACAAATTAACACGCTTCAGTTGATTGATAAAAATAAACTAGTGATATTTCATAAATTGAACAAAGATTTTATAGTAAAAATCTTAAAAATTTTCTTTGTTATAATCATAAATTCTTATCAGTTTTTAAGATCACCTATGATGACAAAATAGTAGTAAATAAAAATGACCTGCTTACAAAATAAACAGATTTGACTGATACAAGTAGAAAAACCATATTTCTTTAGAAAATCAAAAATCTGTTCTTTGTTTTTTTTCCGGTAAATAAACACATTCTAAAATATTGATTTTTCTATTTCTTTCCTTATTAAAATTTCAATGCGTTTTTATTCTGTTGACGAGTTTTGTCCCTTAGATTATGATAATTTTTTGCTTTCTATTTCCATTTAGGTTTTATTTTATTTATTCTTTATCAGTCATCGTATTTATTGTTTGCAATTTTATTATCATAATGAATAATCTTGTATATCGTAGCATCATTATCCACCCCCAAATCGTTTTCTATTTTTATAATATTGGAAAAATAATTGAAGTACAGAAATGGTGTTAGTAACAGCAGTAGAATTGTTATTCGGTACCACTTGCTTTCAATCCTATTGACTTTTCAAGTGATAATCCACTTGTCAACGCTACCATCGCTATTGATTTTGTGCTCAAATGAAATCTAAAATGAAATGAAAAAAAAATCTGTTTGTAATCTAGCTAAATTTATTTTCTTGTGATAAGTACTTTTGTTGTCTTTTTAAATTTATTTATCATTTCTATATATACAAATGATATTTAAAGATGTACAAAAACAATTTTATATTCATAAGAGAAATTTTCAATTTATGTATAAATAGGAATGATTGTAGAAAATTCCACTGGAAATCAGATTTCAATGCATTGTAGATTTTAATTGCGAATAAGGCCTTTAAAATATTAAAATAATATTTGATTACAAGCAATGAATTAGAATAATTTAAAGAACGTACATCATAATAAGGAATATATATAATTTTCCATTATAAACGAAATTTTAAATCAGTGCATTAGCAGCCATAGTAATGATCGTAATCAGCTGGTGCTAATGCCCCAGAAATCACCTTAAATAATGGCGAAGAACAAATAACTCTGGATATGATAATGAAAGTATTTATTTTGAAACAGAAATTTTCAAAGTTATTAGTTTTTTTTTAACTTTTAGATTTATTTATTGAATCTTCAACTGTAAATTGAACTAATAATAAGTATTGAAATCTTAACACTAAAATTGTTAGTAATTAGTTCAGCCAGTGCTAGACAAAATATTAGGTTGGACGGTTGCTTCTTTAGAGTTCTAGCGTCTCTCGTGTTCGGCTGAGAGCAAGAGTATCCCTCCTTCTCAGCCGAGTGTGCCCTCCCTCTAAAATTAATGATGTTGCGGGGTAAGGGATTTGGATGCGATTTTTTTACATATCGATGATGGACATACATTGACAACACATAAGTGATTTTTTATTATTTTTCTCAAACCGCAAAAAACGTTATATAAATCGCTGAAAAACGTTCATATCCTCAAAATAAGAAAAACCGAAATTAGTTAAGAGTATCTACTAAATATTTTGCAGCTGTTTAATTTCGTTTCTAGTTACGCTTTCAGGTTATTTATAGAGGAATTTCTTCAAATAAAAAGTGTTAAAAATCATTTAGGTGTTGTCAACGTATGATCATCGATATTTTTTTCGCATGTTTTGAAAACACAGTCTTTACTAATGGAACACTTAGATCTAGTTTCTGACATACCAAGGTGCCACTGTAATCACACGCAGAATTTTATTTTGTCGCCTTTGAATTTTCTCTATATTTATTCGATGCAGAGGCAGTGCCCCATTACTGAATACCATAGCACCAAATTGATTTAAGTATTGTGTTGTATAGAAGAGGTTTAATATCTAGACTTAGTGTTGAATTTCTTCCTATTAGCCAATTAAGTTGAACTGCTTTAAACATTTTTCCAGATGCAATACATATTTTTGCAATTTTGTAGATGCTTCTTGAGAGCTTGCGTTTACGCTTAGAAAAGCTGTATCATCAGCAAATGTTTATATGTGAATGTCGTATCCTGTTGGCATGTCGGAAGTATATACATATCAGGTATAATCCAGGAACCACTGCTTGAAAATTGCCTTCTGCGATGACGAATTTTCGTCCAGTTCAATAGCTTTCTAATAGCTTGTGAGTGTTAGAGGGTAAATTTTTTTTAATTTCTGGATTAATCCTTTGTCAAAAGCCTGAGAAACATCAATGAAGAGAGCAGAACAATATTTCTTTTCTTCGAATGTTTTACTAACTACATGCACAAGCCTATGCGTTTGCTCGATAGTGCTATATGTCTTCTGAAGCCAAACTGATTATCTGCATGCATCCACTCTCATTTAGTATGACGGTCAAGTTAATCATAAGCAGTTCCTCAAATAGTTTTGATTTATTTGACAATAAGATTATAGGCCTTCAAGACTCCACTTTAGTATGGTCTTTTCCAGACTTAGGTATCATGGTGATCAATGACATCCTCCATTCCACAGGAAAGTATTCTATTCGTAAAACTGCACTAAAAATGAATATAATAATCCTTTTTGCTATATGGGGTAGGTCTAGGACCGTTTTGTTACTGATTTTATCAGCACCTGGGACTTTCTTCGGATTTAAGTCAGCGATAGCGTTTTCAATTTCTCGAATGTTAAATCTCAAAGGAATGGCAGCTCCAGCGACTACTATCGGTAGCTCAAATATATCAGATGGCGTGTTTGGAGTGAATACATTTTTCAAGTGGTTATCGAACGGCGTGCCTTCTTCTGCATTAGTTCTTGCCCAGATCCCATTCGAACGTCGTAATGGAGGTTTCCATATCCCCGTCCTTTTAAGGCCTCTGGCTGCTCGCCATAACGAATAATCCATTTGTAGTGTTGCGTCAAGTTCGTGCAGGAATTTTTGCAAAAATGCAGCTTTTTAGAGTTCCAATATTTTTTTAAGCTGCTTGCTGCAATCTTTCAGCATCATATCTAGTTGCGGGGATCTGTAGCGTTACCATTCTCTACGAACTCTATATTAGTGAAGAAAGCATTAAATGGATCTAGTATCTAGATCTAGCATCAGAATCAGATGTCCGTTTTTTTTTTCTTGATAAGTTTTTTGAAAAAGTCATGAGCAAAACTTGTTATGAAAATATTCTGTATGGTTTGCGATTTTACAATACACAATTGACAAACAGATTCCACAAATTATTGTCACCTAAATATTATATACTTTCGAGTATAAAAAAGTATATTATATCGGACAGCATTTATGTAGCTCTCGATGAAGCAATGCTACTGTGGAAGGCTATTTTTCGGCAGTACATTCATAATAAAAGGCATAAATACTAGGGTATTCATATAATCAGGCTTTTGCTTTAATCTGCTCATCGCTCGATTAATTAATCGATGTTTTAGCTTAATCAGTTAATAATCGGTTTATTTCGGTATTAATCGGTTAAACGATTTATAAAGTTTTTTCAGAAATCAAGTAGTTTCGACAAACAAAAATGCATATTTTTTTTTATTTTGAGTTTATTATTTAAAAAAAAAACGAGAACATATCTTGCGGAAAATTTGGTGACAAATGATCCAAAAGTACTTGTCCTATGACTTGAGAAAATGAGAGTGGTACCAAAAATAAGGAGTAGTGAATAGTGAAAAACACATATTGTGTAAATGGTCACATATTAACCATTTTCAGTCAATTTAGTTGGTACTCCGGCTAATATTGTAGTAAACGGCACTGAACAAATTCTATGCACCTGGATCTAAGGCCGATTACATAGTATCTATATAATATTAATTGTCTCCCTTCAATGAGACTGTCATGCCACTCAGGAACCTATTCCGTAACTATATTCAGATATTAACTCCAGCTTAACTGGTATTTATAACATTGAAATATAACTTTCCCTATGGTCGAGTAGGTAGTGTACTAGCCTGTTATGCCGAAGGTTGTCGCTTCGAGTCCTATCAAAGAAACCGCTTAAAAATAAAATACAATTTCGACTTGGCTTTGTAACAATAAAAAAATAAATTAATCGATAATTACAGCAGAGTTTGGGAATAATATTTATATATAATCTATATTATTCTACACCGATTAGGACTCCATAAGATAGTTCAGAGACAAGTTACAAGGTGCATACAAAGTATCAATTAACCCCATCCTAGGCCATCCCCATGTAAAAGTGGCTGGTCCGCTTCATAGGAAGTGTTAGAACTCGGACTGATCCCTACCACCTGGGGACCGGTCACGTGACTTATTTTGTGTCAGTTCCATTTACCGTAGGGTAATTTCTGAACCAAATCAAGCAAAAAAATCATAATATGTAATTTAGCAAGTTTGTGAGATCATTTTATTAGTTATTTCAATAGTTTAAAGAGATCTTCTGAAGCAATCTTTTAGAAAAATAATTTGGTTTAAATGTTCAAAATTTAAGCGATTCTTTTCTTTAGCTTTGATAAACTTGACTTGGAAAAATCCTTTCACTTATCGTAGAAGTTGAAAAAATCGAAAGCAGTCCATAGTACAGAATATCAAGTTTCTCAGTCCTTTTCCTAGATTTCTCTCAACATATAAAATCTTCCATTATGTCCTGTTTTAATATTTTCAATTTTTTAACACTTCTAATTGTTTCGGTAAATTCTGTTGAAAGATTTCTTGTATTACAGTCGGTAGTTTCTTCTGTTGTCAGGTGATCGGTCATCTGACTCATACTGGCAGAACTCAGCAACGAAACTTCTGTAAAAAAGTTAATTTCCCAATTAGTTTCTGTTTTTATGCTGTATTTTGAAACACTATTGCTAGAAGGAAATATTCCTGAGGGGAAGTATAACCTAATTAAATTCGTCTCTCATTAAATCTAGTCCTTAGATTTTTAGTTAAATCGTTGGCAATAGTATTATTGGCTTTTATTAAACTAGTAAACAAAAATGTAGTACTTCCCTCAAGTTCAATTAGAGTAGCAGAGTCTTTACTAAGCTCTTTATAGCCACGTCCAAAGGTTTTAAAGTTTTACTTAAGTTAAGATCACTGAACACATTTTTTTGTTTGTATTAAAAATAATTTCTAAACACATACCTTTTGTATATGAAACGAAACAAATAATTAAACACACAAAAAATATTTTATAATACAAAAAATTAAAAATTTTGTTACATCGGTTAATCGGTTAATCGACTGAAATTGACCGGTTTAACCGTTAATCGAAAATAGACAACTTTAAATTAACCGATTAGCTAGTCGGGTAGTAATTACGCAGTTAACCGATTAACAGTTAACTGAATGAATACCCTAATAAATACCGAGTTAAGTTGTGTATAGCCGATGGGTTACTCCTGATAATGTTGATTTATAGTGGTCAAAATACCTAACAGACTTATTTCGAAGGTTATGCATTTAGTCTTGTGAAAAAGCTAATGGAAGATTATGTTTGTTCGAAAAGTCCTTATTTTATACATCATAAAATTACAAAGGTGTTAATTTAACAGTAAATATCTTTCTGTCCTCTAATTTAATTTAAAATTCTATGGATAAGTTTTGTGTTTTATTATTATCATTATTTTTTTCTAAAATTTTGGATCTTTTAAGAGGCTGCTACACCGATTTCATCATAACTTCGGAATGGGTAGCCAACTTTTATTACAAAACCACTAACGAACTTGGAATAAAATTACCTTGCAGCCACTCAAATATTATTAATCTAAAGACTCAATGGTTTCAGAATAATTTAGTTCGTAATGATGAAAAATATAAATTTTTTTATGCAAAATTATAAATTTTGTTTTTGCTAATCACCACTTGTCAGGTGGCTCTGTTCACATATGACGTAACGCTATTCTCTGAGGTTTTGCTTTTTTTTCATTGAATGCTGAATGTGAACTAAATAAAAATGCCTGTTATTATATCGAAGCACTTCAAGAGGTATTTTTATCCAAACTTTTATGAACTAAGCTAAATTTACACCATGAAATATTTCACTAAGCTAAATTTACACCATGAAATATTTCACGAAATTTGTACCATGCAACTTTATATATTTTTATTTTTGGACGAGCATGGAAGCAAGTTGGGAGGGAAAAATGGTATTAAATAAAATTTTATATGGTTTTCGTCAATTTAATTTCTCTCATTTCTTTCTCTACATACGCAATAAACAAATACAAAAAGTTTCATGAAGAAAATTAGATGAAATATTTCATATAGCCTTATTTTACAGAAGAAAGGATCCCTTCAGATATTTTACTTCCATAGCTTAAGTGGTGTTACCAGCAATATTGGGTTTTTATGGAATAATTTCTCCGACTTCCAAATGTTTCTGTTTATATTAACTTCTTTGTATGCTCGTGCTTACATTTACTTTGAATTCAAATATAAAGTAATCTTTAGCGCCTGCATATTTTACTAATATGAAAAAATCTACTAAAATTTTAATACGTTCAAATTATTTACTTCAAAAGTGTCTTTTATGTGTAATAAAGCGAAAAGTCAAATCAGAATCAAAACAATCAAGCATTTATTTACCAATAAATAAAAAACAAACATTATTACTGTCGTTATTGCCATTAATAAAAACAAAGGCTTTTTTTTCAAGAAGAAAACAGAAAAGAAATAGACCATTAAAACGATAACAAAATATTTATTTCCTTCGTATTAAACCAAGACATTAGTATGAGCAGAAAGACACATACAATAGAAATATATTGTGAATAGCACGTAGAATTGGAACAGTTTTTAAGCAGTCTTAGAAGTGCTTAAAAACCAGAAAAACTTTTGTGTTTCTTTTGGCTGAATCCACACCGAATATTACAAAACAGTTTTTTGTGACTTATACGACAACAGAACATAAGTTCTTATGCGACGACACACACCAATTTTTTTATTTTAATGTGCGTTATAATCATACTAGTGTTTTTTGACTTATAAGATAAAACGTTTGTCGTATTTGGTGTGTTTTCAGGCTTAGACTTTACTGTTTGACTTTTCCCCCTAATTTTTATGACTTTCAAGCAAAACCACCTGGTGAGAAAATCGTTGCTATTACCAAATTTTTATAAAAACACTATTACTGTTATAATTTAATTGTGAAAGTTTTAAAGCATACCTTAGGGATGTCTCTTCAAAAGAATTTCAAACAAACTAAAAACAAAAAAATCATTTTTGTTTTATCAGTCGTGTCACAGATTCCGCTTTGAATCCGTAGTTGTCATTCCGAAAAAGTTAATTTTTGGTGCTTTAGATTCCGTTTATTTTATATTTCGATTTAACAATAATAATGTTTTTATACCATGAGGCATTTGTTTATAGAAGCAAATCTCACATGAAAAGCATGTGACCAAATATTTATTTAACGCTCCTAAAAGTATGCACGTTTTTAAGTATTTAGTGCAAATGAAGTTAGCAGAAAACTGTTTGGTCAATAGCGCTTTGAAATTTAAAAGGGGTTTGATTACGAAGTAAATTTTAGTTTTCCGTTTTCTGAAGAAGAGTGATTCCACATAAAACGGCCCTATGCAAGGAACATTTTTTTTCTAATTTTTAATAAAAATCTCTCAATTGATGTTTTTTAGGGAATGACAATTACAGAAAATATTAAAAACTACACTATTTAATATTTTTTTATTAAATTTGAGGCACTCTTAAATGATCATGCAAGAAACATTTTGCTCTCCCTCTTTGTATGTTTCACATTTATAACAGATTTTCTTTTATTTCCTTTATCATTATTAATAAAAAACCGTTATTTCTGAAAAGAATATACTTTTTTTTTCTTTTTATTGAATTTAAAAAAATATTCAGCTAGAGTAATCTGCTGTCTATAATAGAACGGATAGCAAATAATTTATTGTCTTATTATTTCCTTATGAGCTTATCTTTATATTATTTATATTAATTAAATCAATAAAAAGTTTTATTTCTTCGAATTTTTTAAATTTTCGTACTAGGTCACACCCGTCGGTCACACCCGTCTCATTTTAAAAATAGTTTTTTTATAAGAAAAATAATTTTTTGCCAAACAATAAGTACACAATACAATTAAAAACACTTTAAACAGATCTATACCAAAAATATTGTGTACCTTACAGTCAAAATTTTATAGAATTTATACTGAAAGTCATAATTCCTTAAAACTAAGATTTGTAAGGTCACACCCGTTGCTGCTTTCTGACGACCATTCTTTAAGTTTAATATCCTTGCGAGCCGCAACTTTTTTTAAGTAAAAAATTTTATATTCTTGATTTATAACAAAAAATATGTGTAAAATGGTCACACCCGGCTAAATGGAATTACTCAGAAGCAACTTACGAAATTGAAACCACTTCCGATAGGAATATCCTGTCACATGGCTGTATATGCGATCTGTTTTCATTATTTTTTGAAATCGAGTGGACTATGATATATAATTATAAAACTATGGATTTTGTTATTACTTGTGGTACAAAATATCTTCCAAAATGGTAGCAACAGGTGAAAATCGTTAAAAAATTCATTAAATTTTAAATTTGATCCACTATAAACCAGTCATTTGCCAGTCATATTCGATCAAATCAAATTTGCCACTATTTAAAGCATAATTTAGCAGCCAGCAAGATGTAATTCATTTTAAACGAATCAGCCTTTGACTCTAGATGGAGCTTTAAAAATAAACGTAGATCGAAAAACACGAATGTACCGTCAACTGGGCAATAGCCCAAATATTAACGATACTAAGTTTTTCCGTATTCTACACATTCTAATTGCTTTAAAAAATGCATTGAAAATTTTAAAGATTTCTAAAAATAAAAAATTGGAAGGCAGTGTAATTGTATTAAATCAAACTTTGGGCCATTTTTTTTGCTCTTTAACTCCGAAACTAGAAGCGGCACGCGGCACCGCCATGAAACTCTCCAAGTGTATAAAAAAGAGCAACGCAACTAACAGATATTTTTTAGTTTTTTTAAAGAACTGTTTTTGCGGTATAGGCCTTTGAGTGCAAGACCTACAAAGATGACCTTCGAAGTTGTCGCGAAAAAAATCAAAATGTACACTAGCCACCTTAGTAAAATTTTTGCAATTTTCATGACGGTATATTTCAGAAACGCAAGGGGTCCGGGGTCTGAAAATCTACACGTTTTCAATATTTTTAATGTCTAACATTTGTGGTTAATATCGTCGAGATCGGAGTTGGAGTTACGAAAATAAAATTTTTTGCTTTGAGAAACTAAATAACAAACGCATATTTTTAATGTATTATTTTTAAAACTTTTGCCGACTGCCCTCCTATAAATAAATAAACCCTGGTTGCGTTGGTGAAGGTTAAGTGAAGCGATTAAATGCGTAAATATAAATAAGAAAATCATATCAACATGCATTCCCTCACATACTCTCATCTAAGCAGGCACTTTCCCTTATAAACACAACCAGTCACAAGGACATCAATAAACAATGACAACAATAACTACCCAAAGGCATATGAATACAACAACACGCCCAAGTCATAAAAAATTACTAAATGAGCACGACAATAACAATTCTATATGAAGGAATACAACAACGACATCAGTCAACAATAAACATAAAACTAAGGGATTGATGTGAGTGGGCGGGTGTAGGTACGAAAAAATTTTCTACAACCCAAACAAGAAAAATAAATAAAATCTAAATCTGTTTTCCTCACAAATATACACTTGTATATGTTGTCTTAAAGGAAACAATAAACGACACTAACGAAGCACTAACAAACATTTAAGTATAAACCAAAACAAAAACATAAAATCATTGTTTATTGTCTTCTGTTATAGAAAATAGATAAAAATAATTTGTTCGCTTGCCTGCCTTTGAGATTAAGAAAAATTCTAATAGAACTTGAATTTTCGCTATCTTTTTTTATCTTGTGTTCGCCTTCAGCTAAACACTAGAAATCACATAAAAATATGTAAGTGTATTTAGTTAGAAACTCAAATATAAATTATTAAATTGATGAACGAACTTGTGGTTTAATTGTTAAGGTAGATTTGATGCACTGCCTGTGTAAGCATACTACGCCACAACAATATATGATTTGGTTAAAATATTTTAGCTACACAAAGAAAATTGTAATTTTAAAATCATTGGAAACAAGGTCAGTCTAAAATGTTTCGGTAGTGATTTTGTTTCTTATGTGTTTCCTGTTATTTCAACATGATTTTACAATAACCTTCAAAGAATATTTTTCCTTTTGCAATAACTATATTTCATGTTAATTTAATATTCCAGTATAGTCAAAACAAAATGAAATTGAATTAAACTTATTTCATGTTGAAACAACGTGAATTTAATATTGAAATAACACGAAGAATTGTGTTGAATCAAAGTTATGTCAAGTCGAAACAACGTGAGTTTGATACTGAAATAACACGAAGAATCATGTTAGAATGAAAGTTAGGTACCATGAAATAACTAATAATAATAATAGATAATAATAATCTTTATTTCATCCAAAATTATTTTACAATCAATTTCTACAATGGTAAATATAATTTTTTGTTAATAAGAAACAAATTTATATATAAAAAAAATATATGACAATGTTTTATGTAAAACATCTGTCAGAACGGTTTTGCATTAAAAAATTTGGTATTTAATTGAAATTTGATATTAAATATGTTCTATATGCTAATGCTGATTTCAAAAAATTTACTAAATTACTCCAATCCCTTTCTTCGGTACAATCCAATCGGTAATAATTGCTTTATCGTTCAGTGCTTGTTTCTGGAAGCAACTTATAAAATCCTTTAAAACTGGGCAAACACCAAGAAAATGTTGAAAAGTCTCGTGCTCTCGTATGTTACATAGGCTGCAAAATTTGCTCTCCCCCTCTACATCATATATATTACCATTAAGCCTTATCATTCCACTTCTCGCCCTAAATATCCAACTTATTCTGTCCAATATATTGCCGTTCGCCATGTAAATCAGCCCTCTGTTAACATCCAGTTCTTTATAAATTCAGCTGTGACAAAAGGTTGTTTGTAAATTTTTTCCACTGGAACTCTGTGCAGTTTTCTTCCGGCCATTGTACGCTAACATTCTCTGCCAATTCTTTTACTTTTTTAGCCCAAAAGGGGTTGCGACGCACTAAAATTTTTAATAGCCTCTGTGTTAATCTGCTATCGTCGTATACGAAAAGCATTTTGTAAACGTATTTTAGTTGTAGGGTCATTGTATAGAAATGATTATCCTCAGCCTTAGTTTCAAGCATTAACATGTAGTTGGGAGTATCGTTAGGTAATTTTACTATCTTCTTGAGGAAGTATCTTTGAAACTTATCCATACCTGTGCAGCATACGACTGTATTGATCTACAGACTGCGAGGAAAATTTTCCATTTCATTTGCAATGTAATTTCCTTCTTTCTTGGGAAGGTTTGCCAGTTTGTATTTATATAGCATTCTTAGCTTGCGTATTCCTCTTTTGTACATGTCAAGGTAATTTAAGGTTAAATTTGGAATTTTTCCCTTAAAATTAATATGAACCAATGGTACCGGACCAGAACCGTTTTGTGGGCTTGGATAGCTTAAAATTAGGAAAGATATATCGACAGAGATAAAGAAAGACATGCAAAGCTAATGATTAGAACGTATAACCAAAATTGTTTCATAGCTCTCATCTCCCTAAGTAAAAACAATCTAAGAGTGCTCACAGGATTCCTCACAGGCCATTGCAGACTGAGAAAACATCTCAACAGACTTGACATTGAGAGTAACAGCCTGTGCAGATTCTGTGATTATGAGCATGAAACTGCAGATCATATTCTGAAGAACTGTGATGCTTTATACCACAGAAGAAATATCTAATTGGATAGGAACCTATTGGAGGATTGGGAGCTGCAAACAATAGAACCCCTGGCAATCTCGAGATTCCTCAAGTGAGTGGGTCTGGATGAGGTGCTCTAGCACCTGGCAGGGGATACAATAGATTTTCTTCGGTCGCAGTGTCCTGTATTTCCAGTATAATTTGCATTCATTAATTCGTTGTTATTTTAAATCAGCAGCAGGAAAGTTTAGCTGGTAAAGCGAAGTTTGTCGGATATTTGCCAGCTATTTACATTTGCACAATACGAACAACAAAATAAACAACAACAAGTCACACAATTGAGCACAATATGGCATTGTAGCTGCCGTGAAGAAAATGCTTATAGTAAAACTGTACTGATTCACTATTGACTTTGTCCCCAGTACTAGTGACTAATTGTACCCCAGGCAATGTTCTGTGATATAGACATTTAGCATGTGTCTTACTATGGACTAGGTGGATCTTATGGGACCATATTGAGACACTGGCACCAGAGATTCACTACTATATTTTAATCATTCTAGTCAACACATATGAAACTTTTTACTAGGTAAGGCAATTAAATAAGATTTGTTATGAAAATGGCACAATAAAAAATCGTTTTGTATCTGTCAAAAACTTCGTTGAGAAAGTCACCAAACTTGTCGACAAAACTGGTGACTTGGAGACATTTGGCCGCTGGCTTACTTCAGGGTATGAACAAAGGATGTAAACACCAACACACTTAAGCAAGAAATTATTTCTCATAAATACAATATGATTTCCAATCAAAATTGCAGTATTTTGATGTTACGGTTTGCAAGCGGTACTGACCGCTTCCAGTTCTAACAATTTATGCGACAGTGCAAGTTGTCAGTATAGCGGATCACTTGACATAAATAAGTTATATTTTTTTAATATTTCTAATTACTTAATTCTTAAATTTTCATACAACTTGTCAGAAATTTTCTTATTTTAATTTAAATAAATAAATACATACAATCTGTTAGTATTCGATTGCATTATATATTGCCTCTAGTGAATTATGTGCAAATAACAGGTATAACATTTTGTCAATATGCAATTTATATTGACACTTGCTTGGTACCTTTTATTTTATTTCAGTCATCTATTTGATAATAAAATGTGCAATAAATACAATTGTATAATTTTCTTAGATTTTTATTTTTGCCTTTTAATTAACTACTAAATAACAATATTACATTATTAATGAACAATTTATAACTGCCAAAAGAAATATGTGTTTTATAAAAACGAACCGAATAAATTTGACACAATAATCTATAATACCATCTGCATTGTGATGACAACAAATTTAGTAAAAAAATTTTGGTGACACTTAATTTAATCAGAATATTAAATATTAATTTTTCATCATATAATAACTGGTAAGAGGATGAAATGCTTGGCAATCTGTACATAATAAAGTAAAATATAATATTTGACAAAAGTCAACAGTTTTTGTCTATTATTCAATTTTAATATTGTCATGCAACAGAAAATATTTGATGTAATAGAATGAATTAGTTTATGATTTTATCCCTAAGAGTAGAGCAATAAAATAAATGTTAAAGGATAAAAAACATATTACTGATGTAACTTTTATCAAGATTCATCAAAATAATGCTAAAAATCGCTATTTTCGAAACTTTCGAGGATATCTTATATATACCACGTATTCTTAAAAATAGATGGGCTATCTCAACAAGTTCCCGGTCGGATCCAGAGTGAGCTAACATTTTTGGGTTTGGCACATGCGTTCGCAAGTTGGCACAAATATGTGTATTGGGGAAATTTCTAGTCTGGTAGCTCTCCAGATATATAATAATTACAGATTACTTTGTATAGAGGTACCCGTCTGAACTTAATTCTCAGAGTAACCTACATTTAGAGAGTCTCTCTATTGTTGTTGTGTAGATATAGTACATGGTGAAGTAAGTATACAGGTGGCAGCATAACGTCAGCTGATTATTTTTTGCTCTGCTAGCTTTGTGCATAATCCACGTCCAGCACGTATATATTTTTGACAAGCATCATCTACTTTTTGTTGTATTGTTGTATTTGTTTCCCTTATGCGGTCACCTGTATACATATTTTACCACGATATAGTATAATTAATAATTGTTTTGTTTGTTGAAGTTGAAAAAAAAATCTTATTTTTCAACTTCAAGATATACGAACCTAGGGTTGTCATCCGTCCTCTTTTTCCCGGACACTGTCCTCTTTTTTTGGTCTCTGTCCGGGGAAAAATGTGCGCCCGGTAAAGTCCTACTTTTTACCGACTTAAAGAGGGAGATTATATTCGCGTAAAGTATCTGTTTTACATTTATATATTTTTTCACTTTATACTCGTATTGCTTGAAAAATTGCATTTATTAAAAACCAAGCTAAAAAGGGAAATACATAATTGGTATTAGATGTCCAGCTTATGTTGTAAATAATACTGTCCATGAGAGTTGTGATGTTATTCTACGACGTATGTATGTATTTAAAATATCGATGGTGTTCCGTAAAAAGGGCCAAAGTAATATAGATTTTTAGCCAGAGTTCATAATTTATTTAGTGGATTATTTCGAACTTATTTGCTTGTGAATGCAAATTGATTATTAAGCTAAGGCTCGTAACGAACACCATCGATATGTAAGATTTTATTGGTAGTAAAATTATTGGAAAAAGATTATTTCGTTCTATTTTTAAGTCCTACTTTTTTAAGCAAATGTCCGGGATTTTTCCTCTGCTGTCCTTAAATAAAGTTAACTTAAAGTTAACTTTATTTAAATCAACTGGTAGTTAGTAAGCAAAAAGATGTTGCTGGGGTTCGAACTATGTATCACACGTTTTATAGTCAAAGTGCTGACCACCCAGCTAAGGTACCATTTAAAATAATGACAGTAAAAAGTTAATATAGACTCGAAATTAGTTTCAAAGTAGCTGAGAAAGTAAAATTTTTATCTATCCGCAAATCCCATTAAGCACTCATCTTTAGAATTGATTTTGGGTCACTTCTGGGTTACATTGTAGCTAGCTTTTAGTTAGTCTAAAAAAGTTGACTATGAGTAGATTATTTTTGTAGTCGACTACAGATTTGCTGGTAGGGTAGCTTCAGTCACATATTGTGCTTATGTTGTTGTCTTGTTGTCGGATATTCTGTTTCTTCGTTCAGTGCCAATTCATAGCCTAGAAACGTCGTATTACATGCTGCTGGCTTATAATGGATTTTAGCTGTTGTTCTTTTTATACTGAGATAGTTGAGTGGTCTAAGGCGTTGGTTTACAAACATGATGAGCTAAGTTCAATACTAGGAATGAACAAAAATAAATTTTAAATTAAAACAAGTAAGTAAAAATGTTAAATTTATATGAATAGTAAAAATATAAATTCTCAAGTCTGTTCTGTTCCAGGATTAAATAAGTAAAAGTTAGCCTGATTCGGGCTTGATTAAAGTACTCAGCAGGATTGATTATAAAGTACGCAGTTAGTATTGTCAAGTACGATGCGGATTGATTGAAGTATACAGCGGGCCTAGAATCTACATGTAATACGACGTTTACCAGCTACTTGTCGGCTATGCCCGAGCAATGAAAATAAACAACAACAAGAGCACAACAGTGATTTGTGGCTATCATCTTAATATCAGAAAAACCGGGATTCCCGTACTTTTGATACCGCTTGGGATTAATTTAAGTACGGTTGGATTGATTATTATTTTCACTGTAGTGGCACTGATTTTCCCGATGTGGGAAATATAGGGTGTTATTCCATTGGACTGTTTTCAACCGAACACGAATTCTGCGCTTAATTTTTTTATAGCTAACGATATGCCCTTTTTTATTTTTGATAGATATTTGGACTTGTTGTTTTTCATTATAAATAAAAAATTGGTCAGTACACTTAGAGAAAACCAACAAATTGTCGAACAAATAGCCTAAGTCTGAAATATTTCTTATTATATATTTAAAATGGCACAAAAGCGGCTAAACATTTGGCAGTCAAATTTCACGCACTAGTAAAAGACTTTCACATCTACAATTTTGATATACAGCTTAAAAAAAGAATGTTATGCTTTGCGATAAATCATATTATATTTGCGATATTACCCAAAAATTTTTTAAATGGCTTGTTTATGGGCTTTTACTTTTTTCATATTTCGCTGACACTTAGTCTGGAAAGACTGTTTTACTTTCGCTAAAACTTGTAGTAGAACACAAGTTAATATCTGTTCCAAACGAATCCAGTTTCCAAAAACATTAACTAAATAATAAAAGTTCAGTAAAGTGCGATTTTGAGCTGCACATGAAGGGTGCCGTACGAATACCATATAAATATATTCCTTTGGCTTTTTGGCGATTTGTTTTTCTTAGTTTTGGCGTGTTTTTTTTCATTTTGGTGATTTTTTTCGGTTTTTGGGGTTTTTTTTTGTGATTTTTCTGTTTTTGCGATTTTTCTGTTTTTTCGTCGTTTTTTTTTTTTGCTTTGACGATTTTTTAATTTTGGCGATTTTTTCAGTTTTGGCAATTTTTTGTTTGTTTTTTGGTGATTTTTTAGCTTTGGGGATTTTTTCGCGTCTGGCGATTTTTTTTTTTATTTTTAGCGATTTTTTGAAAATTTTGGCTTTTTTTTATTTTCGCGATTTTTTTCATTTGTGGCGATTTTTGGTTTTTTCGATTTTTTTCCCCGGTTTTTGGTGATCTTTTTGTAGCAATTTTTTGGATTTGGTGATTTTTGTTTGAGAAGATATAGCTAAATTTCAAAATAACACAACTTGATCGATAACCCTTTAATTTTTGGTTAGTTTGCTATTTTAGCATGCGCTACTGTTGCCTTTAAAATTCTGTACTACCTGTGAACATTCAAGAACATTCAAGAGTTTGCCTCTTATGGTTTCCAAGATACAGCTAATTGTCAAAATATATTAACCGAAAGAATACCCTTTAATTTTTATTTTTATTAAATTTCAGTGTTAGTTTGTGTAGTCTGTATTAGAGATGGGCAAGTGAAAAAATATATCGATATATATCGATACCAATATATTTGTAAATATCGATCGGCATCGATATAAATCGAATAAAAAATATCGAAATATCGATACGTTTTCAACGATGATAATTCATACGTAGTCCCCAAATTTTTGTTTAAATAAAACAAAAAAAGTACCTTTCTTATAAATAATTAAGCTGAAAAGAATTAATTTCCAAGATCCTTACTGTTTCACCAATATTTCATAAAACATACATCAACAAAATTACACTCAAAGAGTAATAATTTTTCGAATAGAAAATATATTATAAATAAAATAAAAGAATTTGTTAGTAATATTCTATTTGATGAAGACTGTACCGAAATGTTTTTAAAAATTGCACGAAAAATAAAACCAAAGCTAAAAAAAAATTCGAAATTGATACTGTCCGTATATTTGGAAAAATATATGGATATATCGATATATCGAAATTAAAAATATACCTACGATATATATCGATATATTTTTAAGAAAATATCGATATATCGATATTTTTTCCAAACCATAGTCTGTATATTAATGCACTAACTTTGAAAATTTCAAGTGTCTGTATATTATATTAGGATTTCAAAATATTGTATTTATAATCCTTGGCCGAAAACGTTATATGTATTTTGTCATTTAATTAACGATCGTCTTTACTTTTAAAAGCCAGATCATAACAAAAGTATTAAATAGAACATTTTGTTTAGTCCTATTAGAAATATTTTTACCCTTTCTTATGTAAATTCCTTTTATATTCATCAATTGTTCTCTTCATTAACTTTTTGTTTTATTTTATAATTCATTTGCTATTCATACAAATTAATTTATTTTTTATAAAATTATCTTAAATCTTTTGAAGCTAAACACATAAATAATTCATACAATTTAACGTTCAACACAAGAGTATAAAAAAGCAAAATGTTTATTATTCATTCATTTAAGATGAACCGTCGTAAACAGAGAATAAGATACAGGGTCTATTTTTTTTAGTTGTTTTTTATATGAAACTATCATCATTCATTTTAAATTAAAATGATTTATAAAGAAATTATAAATATGGAAGTAAAAAACAGACTTTAGCAGAGATGTTAGTTGCTAGATATTATTCGCGTACTATTTTGTTACAAAAAGTACTAAATAATATGTATTCTTCTAACCACATGCTAGCTTCACCTTCCCTTCTTTTATCTTTATTAAATTCACTTTCATAGAGAAGTTTTTTTTTTTGTTTTTATATACACACAATTATATTTTATACACTGTAGTATACCACAATTGAGAAACTTTTTGAAAAAAATAAAATAAAATATATGTACTATATAGTACATAAACCTGTATTGAAAATTCAAACTGCTTTAATAGACCATATAAAGTATTTTATACAAAAGAAGCTCATAATGAAAACGTGGCGTTTTCATGCCACTAGAAATCTTTGCATAATAAAGAAAACAGGTGGTAGCAACTTTTTTTTTTGTTTGCCTGGCTTTAGCATGCTGCACATATTTGCATAAAATTCTGCTTCTTTTTCGTTTTTTTTCGTTGTTGCATGATTTATATACTCAACTTAGCAGCGGTAAGTCATTTTTCTAATGTTTGATGTTGCATGCCATAAAATGGATGTTGATATGTAAAATAGACACTGATCTATTTAAAGCTTCCAGATAGAAAAAATGTGATGTTGAAAAGAAATAACCAAACAAAAGATAACCTCGATGTTGTATTAAATTAGAAAGAGTAAACATTAGTTTTTGTATGAAGGAAGTACTTTTCTTTCTATTAAAATATTAAAGTTGTTAAAATTATATTGTGTAAGATATTATATTTTAATGCCAATTATAATACAGTCTTTATTGTCCGCTTACACACAAAGAAAATATACTTTAAAAATATAATCAACACAAAGCTTGTCACATATTGAACTCGACAGTGTTAAGGACTGGTTCTACTTTAACTTTTTAAAGTTTTATATATTCAGGGCAGTAAACGTATAAGGCAATAATAATATATTCATGATGGCTACTAAAATCAAGATCATAGTAAGCGAACAAATAAATTATAATGTTGCCAAATAAACATACCTCGCAGTACCATTTCATTTTACGTGATTAAATAACCAACAGCTACCGCAGCTCGCCCACAATTTTGGTGCGTCTTCAAGCGGGGGTCTGTGCCTTCATCAGGCGGCTCGCTATATAAATGTGTTCCTTGCGGCAGGACTGGATGTCTTGCAATGAGTACGTTCATAAATTCAGTAATTGTGCAATAATCAAAGTTCTACGCTCGCAAAAACACTTGGGAATACTTTTTTTCGTCAAAACCTTCTTTATACAAACAGTTGATAGTGCTGCCACGGTTTGCTGTGAAAACGGCAGCATTTTTATTACTGTTGCAATAGTTTGCAGACCGGTGGCACAAATTTACTGCATTTACGAATTCACCCAATGCAACAAACGTGTTGTTATTGCTCAGGGTTGGTAACCCAGCCCAAGAAATGGAATAATATAATAATAATGAAAATCAACATGGAACGTGCGAACATTATCGGGTCCCACAAAACTTACCCAAGCTGCGGCGGAAATGGATATATGTAAATGTAATAATAGGTTTGATATACTGGGACTGGCACAGACAGGTGGATGGGTCAAGGGGATGTGCAGTTACAAACGGGTCATTATTTCATGTACAACAGAAATTACCTGAAGCGTTCAAGTGGTTTCTGCATTATAATTTCATCAAAATGAAAAAAATGTCTTAAAGAGTTTACACCAGTCTCCAATCGTATTTTAGATGCTAGATTTTACACGAAGTTCCGGAACATAACATTAATTCAATGTTACGCGCCGACAGAGTACTTCAATGAGGGCATCAAAATTGATTTTTATAACAAACTGTAATCAACTGGTAACAGTATAGCAGAGGGTAACATCTTTATCGTATTAGGAGACTTTAACGCGAAAGTGGGAAACAACAATACAGACAATCGTTGAATCATGGCGGAGTCTACAGTATGTCTACTGCAACAATACAGAAAACCATGGATAAGCAACAAAACCTGGGAATGTATAGAAAAAAGACGTGAACTTAAAGCCAAACTCTTAAATACAAAAAATCCATCAGAAAGAAATATTTTGTCAACAGAATACAACAACGCAGAAGATTAAGTGAAGAAACTGGTTAAAAAGTATAACCTAGAAAAAACTCAGTAAAAAATTTTCATGTTTTTTGAAGCACTAAAGAAATAAAGCGCTTCATAATTCGCTTTAAAATATGAGCTTGTTCAGAAGCTGATTTCATAGCGTCACAACAATGCAAGTTTTGAAGCGAGAAAGTATTTGCTTTTTACTTATACAAAAGCTTCGTACACAAGCTATACAAAAAAGCTGATTTTATAGTGCTGATCGAAAGCAGGTTTATAAGCGAGAATGAAGAGTAAGTTTATTTGAGTTTCTTGGTGCCGTTTTGCAACAGTTTTTTTGGTCGAGTGATTGGTACGTTGGACTTCAAACCTGAAGGTTCTCAGTTCGATACTAGTCGAAGTTAAAGTTGTTGAAAATATTACAATGTAGCAACTCTAATTTGTGTTTCTGTATATATTCCAAAGCTTAAACGACGTTTTTTAATATTCGATTTAATTTTCCAACAAAAATAACAAACATTGAGTAAAAATATGAAATTAATAAAAATAAATAAAGTAACGAAATTAGAAAATTCAAAATGGCGTTAACGACGCCAATCCACATCGGACCATTTTTTTCCTATATTTTCAGTTCTAGTGCTGAAAGTGTTGATGATTTTCAGCGCTTCAAAGACGCTTTTATAAGCCAAAATATAGTACTCTAATCCGGGAACTCGCCATACAAAAAATCAGCAGCGATATCAGCAGGTTTGTCAGCACTACTTTTATTCCATAATAGTAGAAACCTGCTTTATTGGAAGCAAGTTTTTTACTGGGTGACAATAGTATTGCCCTACAAGCGGAAAGAGCAGCATAACGTATGGATTTACGCGGCGTATATGATACGATTAATAACTTGGATAACGTCAAAACTTACATAACTCCTTTAAAGGACCAGGATGGCAATATCCTAGCAACTGATAAAGAACAAATGAACCAATGGCGAAAATTCTTCGAAGACACGGCGGAAACACAAGAAATAAGTGAAGTAAGTATTGACATGCAGCGAAACCCATGTAGAAACACTTCGATTCAACCGCAATCTGTAGAAGAAATCTAGACTGCAATACAGAAGTAGAAGAACAATAAAAGCAGCGGTTCGGATAATATACCAGCGCTACTATTTAAGTATGGATCAGATATTTTGGCAACTGTATTACACCCAGTCTTCCATTAGATCTGGAAGGACAACTCCGTTCCCACTTAATGGAAGGAAGGTATAATAATTACAATGCCGAAAAGGGGTGACTTAAGCGACTGCAGAAACTGTAGAGGGATCATGCTTCTAAATACAATTGTAAAAATATTAGCATTTATAATCCTCGATCGTATTTCAGCAACCATCAACGCAACCTTGTTACACGAACAAAATGGGTTCAGAACACAAAGATTCTGCGTAGATCATATAAACACCCTTCGTATAATTATAGAGCAGTCAGTAGAATAGCGTTGCCCCCCGTATCTGCTGTTTGTAGATTTTGAGCGTGTAAAGGTGTACCAAACAACATAATTTTCTTGATACGTGAATTATATGCTAACGTAGAGTGCACTGTTCAATTCAAAGGAAAAAATACCGAAATTTTCTCCATTCAGAGAGGTGTAAGACAGGGATGCGTTCTGTCACCACTCTTATTTATCGCAGTACTTGAGAACATCTTAGCCTAGACAAACGCCGAATTTGCCGATGGTAGACAATGGCGGCCGTATCAAAAACTTAGCGATTTTCACATTTGTTTTTTGTCACATACACACTTATACCATATTTACACTACGCAACTTTTTTGCATGCAACTCTCTTTTTTCAGTGAGAAAGACAGAGAAGAAATACAAAATGTATACATTTCTATTTCAACACTCTCACTTATAATTAAAATTGCATGCAACAAAGTTGCATGGTGTAAATATGGTATTACTGGAACGTACACACTTACTGCAAGTAAATATCAAAAAAAGGAAACCTATACAAATCGGGACTCCAAACCAAATAGCCCTTATTGTAGAAGATTAAAGTAGAGGACGTAAAACAATTTCCCTATCTTGGTAGCGTTGTGTCTAAATACAGTAGAGTGCATAAGGATGTAATGGCACGTATAACCAAAGCCCGGCACGCTTACCACAAGTTTAAAAAAGTTTAGTCGGCCCGCAACATTTCTCAGCGCACAAAAATAAGAATTATTAACACCAGCGTAAATCCAATTCTATTATACGGCTCTGAGACCTGAAAAGTAACGGACGTTATATGCAACAAAGTTTAGGTATTCATCAAAAAATGCGTGCTACGTATATAGAATTTTAGCTTACCTATTGGTCACGTTTTATTCGGCAAATATTTGCCAAGTGTGACCGTACCTTAAGAGCTGCATTTTTGGCAGATTTTTATTTCTTTGACAAAAAGCTTTGAAAATTCCAAAAACCAAATTTGTTTAAATTGCATAAACGTTATTTTTCGCTGTATCTCCGTAAATATCACCGAAAATATTAGTAAAGCTAAAATTATTTGTTTATGTTTTCAACCATATCGCATGAACTGTACTCTAAGTCACTGACGACTTTAATTTTTTATAAGAATATGTATATCGAAAGCCATAGTCAATTCCAAGAATGTATATTGTCAATTGTGTCAAAATTGCCTCCAACGTGCTACCGAACAATAAAAATGGTTGGAGAAGCTTTAAATTTTGGTATTAGCGACATAGAAATGTTTCATTATATTAATAAATTTTCTTCAATAGTCATATTTTTCCCACTATTATTATTTATGTGTATCTATTCTTCATATATTAAATTGCTACTAGCTACATATGTCCATATTTACTAATTCAAGCTAACTTGTTATTCAATTTATTGAAGTTCATTTCAATATTGTTTACATTCTGCCATAAACCACCAAATGCAATTTTAATTAAACACATGTACCAGTGGATATTGAACCAAAAATGCAAAAACATTATTGCAGTACTGATAAGGAATGCTTTAGTTGCATTTTATGACTGAAGATAGCATCTCAGATGTAATAAGAATAAATTTGAGAAACTAAATATTGTAAAATTTAAGTTTTGATTTGAAATATATACACTATTAACCTCTACCTAATGAAAAAATTAGCTTAATGAACTAGTTCAAAATGAATTCTGATTTATTGACGGCAATTCATCCAACTGCAAGGAATAAAAATGATCGTTACTACTATTTAAAATTTTTTTTGAAAGATACTTATTACACTACACAACAAATTTGCATTTTTGAATGTATCCAACTATAAACTGTGAAATTATTATTCGCAAATAAAACATAGTAGAACTGCATATATAAAAATTTTGGATCACATCACATTTGCTATACAATATATAAAAAGCATTTATTGATTTTATGTAGTTTACCCCTTCTTTTAATTCTTCACTATATTTTTCAAATCTTGGCCTTGAGTTAATGAAAAGTTTTTCATTGAATATAATGTCTCTTCTTACAAACACTTTTCTACTTTCTGGGTCGTAGACACGATAAACTTTACTGGGGTCGTTATAACCAACCATTATATATTTTATAGAGTTCTTTTGAAACTTTGTTCGTTGCTCCTTTGGTATGTGTACAAACGCTTCAGAGCCAAAAATTCGCAAGTGACTTACTGCTGGCTTTTTGCCATACCATAATTCGTATGGTGTACGTTCTCCAATAACATTAGAAACGGTTCTATTTCTTAAATAAACAGCTGCATTTGTTGCTTCAGCCCACAAGTATATTGGCAAGTCTCGTACATGCAACTTTGATTTGGCACTTTCTACTACTGTTCGATTTTGGCGTTCTATAAAACCGTTCTGTTCTGGAGCTCGTGAAGTAGAAAGGTCGTACTTAATACCATTTTGCACCAGAAAATTTCTTACCGCGTCATTATAGAACTCAAGACCCCCATCTGGACGAAGTATACTAATTACATTACCATCAGCTATCACATCAACATGAAATGACATCAAATTAAACAATCATATTTTTAAGAAAATATACAAAACTGAATCTAGAGTAGTAATTTTTTAGTAGCATGAAATAATTTCCTCTAGTATTCCACACAAAGCGACATGAAATACTTCTCCTGGTTTAGATGACCGCTTAGCTTGGTATTTTGGGAAACTTTTTCTCTGCTGTTTCCCTTATGCACAGCCCTCACAAAAAGGTAAATACTTCAAGTTATTTAAAGACGATATATTTAGTCCACTCACCGTTTTATTGGTAATCATCCCTCTAAGAGTTTTATAGTTGACATGGCCAAATCTTTCGTGCCAGCATTCTAACGATTCCGCAATTGCCACATCATAATCTATACAAATGTACCTTTTGCTTGCACATAATTTTTTTGTAATATGTTTTTGCATAACTAAATGACATTGCAAGGAAGCGCAAAAAGTACTCTATTCGTTTTAACTCCTACGAATTTTATATGAATAAAATTTTTTGCAATTTTAACGACACTAGTAAAATACACATTCCAAAGAACAGAGTGTTGTAAAAAAATCGAAAATCGAATAAAAATGTCCAGAAATATCTAGAAAAGAACTTGACATTCCATTTAATTTGCTACAGGTTTAAAATTGCCCTACAACTGAATATATTCACATGAAAATATTTCTTTAAAACTTGTTGGTTTAATGCGTTTTTGTCTGGGCTTAAATTAACAGTTAGTTATGGCAAAAATTTCATATTCGCATGATGGCAAATTTGAGTCCAGTTAATTAAATATAGGATGTGTAAAAAATAATGGTATTTTGATTTAACGTTATAAAAATATAACCACACCTTTTTTGGGTATCGTTCGAATGGGAAAGGATAAAGTTGTTTTCAAAATATTTCTGGATTTTTCAAAAGGACTTCTTTTTTTACATAAAATATGCTCAGTGGCATATTTATTGTACGGGTGATGCTGAAATGGCTAAAAAAAGTGTTTTCATATCGAATTAGTGCACTAAAAAGAAAAATCAATTCATCCGCACTTAAATTAATCCCAAATGGTGTCAAAAGTCCGATAATCCCGGTTTTTATGAAATCAAGTACATAAAGATTGGTTAAGTCGGAATATTCATTGCAAAATATTTAATTTTAGCCTGACTAGCCTTATTCGGTATTGTAGCAGAACCGTCGGCGAAGTAAAAGAACTAATAAAATGGCTACACAGTTTAAACAACTCAATGCCTCTACTTGACATCAGAGGGGCTTGCAAGACTGCTCTACAAAAAAAAAGCCCGAATCAAACTTTTATTTATTTAATCCTGGAACAGAACAGACTTGAGAATTTGTATTTTTACTGCTTATATAAATTTAATATTTTTACTTGTGTTAATTTAAAATTTATTTTTATTCATTCCTAGTATTGAACTTAGCTCATCATGTTTGTAAATCAACGCCTTAGACCACTCAGCTAACTCAGTAAAGAAACAACAGCAGCTAAAATCCTGCATAAGCCAGCACCATGTAATTTGAAGTTTGTAGGCTAATAGTCGGCATTGAACGAACAAACAGAATAACCAACAACATGACTACAACATAAGCACAACATGCGACTGCCCAGCAGCTAAATTTACAACTAGATACGCTTTGGGACAGTCATGTTACTAGTTGTAAAAAAGGATAGTCATATTCATAGTTGTAGCAAAACTAGTAACAAAACTAGTAAAAAAAGAGCAACCATATTACTAGTTATTTTTTTAAGAGAAATAACAAAATCAGGCAATTAATGCCTACCACTTAATTATTTAATGTGTTACCTTCTTTGGGAAAGGGATAGTGTAGAGGGAATAGGTAATGAAGTGGGAGATATATAGAACGATTAATTCATTTACAACCTGCTATTACACTTTTTTTTGTAGAGTAGTTGTTGCAAGCTCTTCTGGTGTCAAGTACGCGCATTGAGTTGTTTAAGCTGTTTAGCTATTTTATTAGTTCTTTTACTTCGCCGACGGTTTTGCTACAATACCGACGAAGGATGGTGCTGTGAAGTGCATTAGGATATGTTAGTATTAATCGCTGCCGGTACTGCCAAAGTGATCAGTGCTATGCCTCCATTACTTTAAGAGTCCAACAACAACCAACACAATAACACACCAATGCACATGAGAAAAATGCATGATGTTGTTGGCTTGCCTGAAATGAGTCTTGAACTCAAGATTTCAGGGTTTGTACGCAGCCAAAAGCGATACTAGTCAAAAACTCACAGTGAGTAGAGTACTTGCCTTGAAATATGAAGAATGTGTGTTCGTACCCCGGTTTTTTTAAGAGTTACAAAATCTAAATAAACATACTATTAAGAGCACTAGTTTACAACAACTAGGACTCCAACTGGGATATAACTGTATACAAATGAACTAGTTGGGCTCCTATGACAACCTAATGTTAAAATCGATAGTTCGATATATGAAAAAAGAACAGATGGGCAACTAGTCTGAAGTAAAAAGCAACTAGTATATACATACTAGTTACTTTGCCTGTGCGAATTCCTGAAAACAAATTCGATCAGAATTATATTCAAATGAAAGGTGAATTTAGGTAAATTAGGAATATGCAAAAATATCTTATGACTTTGGGGTCCAGTTTTTGGAAATATAGGGAAAATATAAAAAAAAATGTATAAATGACGTTAAAACTAAAACTGCATTTACTAGTAACTGTGACGTGATGAAAACATTTTATTTTATGGTGATGAATAATAATTTCATAGGCTAAATCCAGATACTTATTGACTGTTGTGTAGTGTTATCAGAACATACCTAGATACAAGAAGTATTTTATTCTATTAATATTCTGCTTAATAAATAACAGTTTAACATATATATATACACATACATATGTAAGTAGTAATTACAACAAATGTCAAATCACACATCAAATGTGACATTAACATCTTGTCAAGCAAACAAAAAATAGATACAAATATAAACAAAATTTAATTGAAATAAATAAAACTAATTATAGTCAAATCAAGTCGAACATGTTATACGCTATACTTAATGATAACAACATTTTAACCTTTTGATATATACACAGAAAAAAATAAGTTTCGTTTTTGATAACAAAAATCCCGGTATTCAATAATTTTTTTTTCAAATTTCCTGTGATAAAGAATTCCCCTATATTGATAACAAAATTATTTCAAAATAAAAATATATATATAAATTAAAAAAATGTTGACATGGCTGGAATACGAACCCGGGCTTTCCGGACGTAAAGCATACACTCTCTAGCTGAGCCATATCCCATTTATTTTTTTATGGGATACAACTTGTTTTAAGTACTTATGTATAAAAAGAAAAGAAATAACCGGCATGGAAAAGAAATACTTACAACGAAATAATTTATTATGTTAAAGATAAATGTTATTGAAATTCATATTTTTTTTAATAACATGGTTTTATTGAATATAATTCTTGTCTATTTTTTTCTGTGTACAGACATTCGATATACATAAATATTTTGCTGTGATAATCCTAACTCTAGGAGCTTTGAGTGCGATAGTCGTGATCGAACATTTTCCGTTGTAACCAAGCCAACCATACACGACAACAATATGTTGTTCAATACCATAATGAATGATTGTGGAAAACGAACTATTTGTTTTAAAATGCTGTAATCATTAATTAGACTACCATAAAAAAGCCATATTTATAGCTAATCATTACATTATTTACATTAACAAAAACTACGATGTGCATTTCAGTAACAACGAAACATCAAAATAAAAAAGTTAATAATTCAATTAATAAAATGTGTACGAATAAATAACTGATGTTTTAAACTCAAATCGCAGCAGCAAAGTTAATATAATAAAACTTTTCTTGCAATTTTGATTTTAGTTCAAAAATATGTTTATAAATAGAATTATGTTATTTCTTTTTTTTTAATACAGAGGAGTAACACAATCAGGCAATTAAGGCCTACCAGTTAATTAATTAATGTGTTACCTTCTTTGGGTAAGGGATAGTGTAGAGAGAACAGGTGGTGAAGTGGCAGAGAGATATAAAGCTTAATTCATTTACAACCCTACTATTGCGAGTTTTTTTTTATAGGTCAGTGTTGCAAGCTCCTCTGGTGTAAAGTAGAGGCATTGAGTTGTTTAAGCTGTGTAGCCATTTTTTATTAGTTCTTTTACTTCGGCGACGGTTTCGCTACAATACCGACGAAGGAGGGTGCTGTGAAGTGCATTAGGATATGTTAGTATTAATCGCTGCCGATACTGCCAAAGTGATCAGTGCTATGCCTTCATCACTTTAACAGTCCAACAACAATCAACACAATAACACACCAATGCACATGAGAAAAATGCATGATGTTGTCGGCTTGCCTGAAACTAGTCTCGAACTCAAGACCCCAGGGTTTGTAGTCAAACGCGCTAACTACTCACTACTCAGCCAACATCACCCTCTAAGAACCTTTATGAAAATTATTTGACATATTGTCATAATTTTATTTTAAAATTAAATTCATTTGCTTGTGTCTATATGCTGCATTTCATTGATGCTTTACCAAATCGTCAGTAAACTTCAAACACAATTTTGAACAGTTACAAACCCTTTATCTTATGTACAGACTTTTAAAAACCATTTGAGAATTCACAAATATGTAAATGATTTTAAAATAATAATAATAATAATAATAATAAGCAAAGTAGGCTTTGAAAATTATACAAAACCCAGCAAATTATTTTTTATTCGTTATGAATCTATTTTATTTTTGCTGGTATATAATTTGTTGGGTTTTGTATAATTTTCAAAGCCTACTTTGCTTATTATTTTAAAATCACATGGAATAAATATCTTAAGAAGGAGAGTTATAAGCAATTCACACTACCGTGTTTATGGCCATTTTAAGTGTTTACGAGCCAAACACGTTAATTTTTAGATGTTTTCCCATAAACTCAATTGTCAAAAAATTTACGTGTTTCAAAATTAAACTCATTCAAAAACCAGTAAAAGACAGGGTTCCAAGTACTTGTTGATGTATGTTCAGTCGATTTTTTTATTTAAGTGCTTATTGAACACGGTTTATAATGGCGGCAAAATAGTCGAAATTAAAAAAGGTTGTAGCATTTCTATAACAACAAACAGCGAATTCTGAAAATTATGATTTGTGTTGGCTTAAAAGTATTAAAAACCTCGTTTTTGGTTCAAGTTTTCAATTCAAATGGAAAAATGTACATACACATGTAAAACTCTAATTAATAACTTTGCAAAATTATTAATATTTAGGACACGAAAAAAAATTTTAGCTGCCGGTTTGCTACTACCTTTTATGTATTCGTCATGATGTAGACAAAAAGTTTATAAAATTGTAGTCTGAACAACTTTGTTTAGTTTCTTAAGGCCGGGGCACATAGAATCCGTCATACGTCATCCGTTGCCTTTTTCAACTGACGTTAACGGAATGACGGATAATGTTGGCACAATGAGTACTTTGTTAACGGAGAGAAAATCAGCTGTTATTTATTTATTAATTTTAATTTCTTTAATTCTTTATTTTAATTCTTATTTCTTAATTCTTAATTTCTTTATTTTTTTATTTTTTTATAACAAAGCACCAAAACTTTATACAATCGAATAAATTTTAATTTAAATTATTTTATTTTTGAGCGAAAAACAAACCCACAACAAAGAACAAATCAAACAATTGTTGTCAAAGTACTCAACGTACGTTAAAAGTTAAAAGTTGGCCAACTTTGTACTTTGCGTTGACGGAGAAGTACTGTATGTGATCAAGTTCATAAGAAAACATGTATTTTAACTTAGCTGTCAGTTGAAAAAGGCGACGTATAACGTATGACGGATTCTATGTGTCTCGGCCTTTAAAATATTTGCCGAAACACGTTAAACTATAGCAGTGTGAATATAGTATTAATCAGCTATATAAGATAAATAATTGTGACATAATTAATTAAAGTTTGCAGGTGGGACCATATTTCTTATTTTTCGGGCTCCGTACACCAAAAGTGTAAAGCCCTTATGACACCACATTTTTTCTTTATTTTTTAAATTTTGCAGAACAGTAAAAATATAATATACATAATAAGAAACTTTAACAGGTGCAAAGAATGCAGCTATAATAAGATAAATACAAAATTGTCAAAGCTTTTACTAATGTTATCGATAAAAAAATTAGGGTCTGTCAAAAAAAAATTTTTTAATTTTCAACTTAAAATTGACGTTTCAAGCTTGAAACATTAAAGTGTTGCCAAATTATGCGGTTTATGCATGACATCAGCGATTAAGCGCTTCTATTTTTCAATTTTTGTTTCTGTCTGTCTTAAAGAAAACATTACGTTTTGATTACATTTTTCATAGTTGTTTCTTTCTATCACTTGCTGTTTCTTTCTTTCAAAAAATGTAAGAAAAACTTGGTGTCATAAGGGCTTAAAGAAACCATGTTGTTTTCGCTACGCTATCCGTCCGTCTGCCTGTCACAGGCTGTTTTCTCGAGAACCGTAAGAAGTACGCACCTGTAATTTTCACAGAATATGTGTAACTACGACCGCTACAATTCCAAATATATGCCAGTTAACAAATTAAAAAACAAATATATTTCAGTTAAATTATAGGGTGTTCTAAGGCGAAGTTTTCAAAGTTAGTGTATTAATGATGGAAGTGTAGCGTCTTCCAAAAAAACATTGTTATGTTCTGTTGTGTACGTTCAAATTATATTGATGTTTATTTCTCACTTTTTAATTGAAAATATTCCTTGAAATAATGCGAAGAACCATGGTGAATCAAAGTTATTTCAAGTGAAAGCAACGTGAATTCGATACTGAAATAACACTAAAAATCATGTTGAATCAAAGTTATTTCAAGTTGAAACAATGTGAATTTAATATTGAAAAACACAAACAATCATATGGAATTAAAGTTATATAAAGTTGAACCAATGTGAAAAAGATATTGAAACAACATGAAGAGTCATGTTGAATCAAACTTATTTCAAGTTTGAAACAACGTGAATTTGATATAGAAACAACACGAAGAATAATGTTGAATCGAAGTTATTTCTTCAACTTGAATTTAATGTATCTATTTTATTAATTATTTTACTTAGGTGATGTGTATTTGCATAGGCATAAGAAAAATTGTGTTGTAGTTGCCTACCCTAGCCAAGACTTAAACTCGGGCCACTTGCTTGGTAGTCAACGCGCTAACCACTGCAGCCACAACAGCTTTAAGCATTAGTTTAAATATAGAATAGATATAATAGAATAGGGAAAAGATCTGGTCCAAAGACCGGCACTGCGACACCTAGTAAATCTTTTATGCCATAGATCTATAAATTAAACCAAGCTCTGCATGACTTTCCTTACGAAAGTCAGCAAAGAGAAGCCCGCTTGATTTCATCCGAACACAGAAGTTCAGAATGAAAAATACGATACACTCACAGAGAATGTGTGCCGTTGTCTCATCCTCTTCATAGTTTAGATATACATACATTAAATACAAAATATTAATAATATCAAAATATCATGAATTTCATTTTAATTCAACATTATTTAATTGATGACTTAACACTAAGTTTATTTGAAATTAAAGTTATGGGCATGTTGATTTAAAATTATATGTAACGTTGATAATAATGTTATTTTTACAGTGAAATATAAGGACTTATGAAACAAAAGAAACTTTAAATCAGCAGCAGGAAAATTTCGTTGGCAATGCGAAGTTTATACACACCACGAACATCAAAATAAAAAACAACAAGTCACATAACTGAGCACAACAGTGCAATGCACTTAAGCAACAAATCATTTCTCATAAATTTAATATGATTTCCAATCAAAATTGCGACATTTTGATTTTACATTCGTATTTTTTTCTGTGTCTATTTTTACTTAAGAAGTCAGGTCAAAATTTATAAAAATTGCAATTGGTTCCCAATGAGTTAATGGATTTCAATAATGTTTACACCAAACAAAATTTCTTTTATAGCACTTGGAAATTATACACGCAGAGAAAAAACAGTTTAAAATCGATAAAAACCATATGGATTCAATAAGAAATATTAATGAAAGTCTAGTCATGTTGAAAATTCCTTATTCAATATTGAAAAATAATAATAAGACCGAAATGAAAAAAGCTTAAAATAGTTGAACATGCTAAGAAAAGACAGCTGCTGAAGTTTCGAGCACTTAAAAAAAGTTCGTTAATAGGTGCGAATCGTCGCGCAATGGCGACAGTCTGTTAATTGAGCTTACTAAAATGAGTAGGTTTTTTGTTACAGTGTTGTTGCTACTGTCGCTGGTAGTGTAGGTAAAGAGCTCTGAGGAGTAGACTGTGGTAGTCTCGAAACAGCTGTCAGTTCAACCTTCCGTTCATCCAAATTTTTCTTTTAATATTCAATTTTTACATGCTTTAGAATTTCTTTCTTAAATAAAAAATAATTTGATCTAAAGATTAAATTGAAAATGAACTTAAGCCAAACTAATTAAATAACTTTGGATAAGACCCATACAGTTCGACTAAAAATTCATTAAAATAATAATTTAATTTCTTAATTTTTATATGGAAATAATGTAGAAATAAAATTTTTTCACATTCAATTAATAATGAATTAATATTGATTTAAAGTGTTGTCGTATACATTTTAGAATCTTTCCTATTAATTCAATATTTTGCTTTTAACTTTAAGTTTAATTTAGAAATTATTGACATAAACATCTTGAAATAATATGTTTCAACTTTAAAGCAGTGTTTTTTCAATATACCCCACGAAATACATGGAAACTATAATAGTCCAAAGTTGATTATTGATTTAATTATCAATTAAATTGAAAATTATTGAATTAAAATGACATGTTTTTATATTCAAATTGCAGCTTTTCCGATGACTAACACATTGCTAGCGATGACGAGTACGGAACCAAAAAAAGAAAAATAACGTATAGCCTGATTATTAAAATACATATGTTTTTTAAGTCGGAAATTATTATTATTATTTGGCTTAAGTTCAAAAATTGAATTAATGTAAATTTAAATTTTATTTAAGAGTGGAATACTAGAATATTTAATCAGACCAGCAGAACGGATTAGTACTACTAATTTTGACAGCCGCTACACTGTCATCATCAGCGTCCTTTGTTCACTTTTACCACATTCTATGACGAAATAGAATATGAGTATATCTATATTCGATTTTATTAATATGGTAAGCATGAAGTTTCACCTATGATTATTTATTCCAATTTTCCAACTCTTATTTTATTTATGGTTCGTAGGCGGAGCTTAGGCACAAACAAAACCAAAAATAGAATAACCCTCATGATCCAATAATCAGGTCAATGCAACGATGTTTATTGTTTACCATCGTAAATATGTCAGACTTCTTATATAAAAAAAAAAACTAAACAAAATTTTTTATATATGGAGCTTGTTTGACAACTTCACGATTATGGCATTTTTGTTGTAGAGATCCATAGACCTAATTATTAGATCATCATAACCCTATTTAAACATTTACAACTCTGCTATTGTGCGTTTTTTGTTAAATTTTGTGGAGTAGTGCTGCAGCACCTCTGGTGTCAAGTAGAGCCATTAATTAGTTTTGAACTATGTAGCCACTTTATTGCGATTCTGCTACAATACCAACGAAGGAGGGTGCTGTGATGTGCATTAGTATATGTCAGTATAAATCGGTGCTAGTACCGATAAGTGGTCAGTGCTATGCCTTCATCACTTTCAGAGTGCAACGCGACATTAATGCCTCATGGCAGGCAGCAAGCTGAAGATGAATATTTTGTTGTATGTAAACGAGATCTATTTTCTATCTATAATATCTTTAATAGATAATATCTAAAATTGTTTTAATAAGTAAGACTAAAAAAACATTAACAATTCATGTTTAGTTTTTAAATTTCTCAACTTAATTAAAATAAACAAAGTAAAATGAAAAAAAATAACAAAAAATAATATCAATTAAAACTCATTATTTTTATAGAAAATAATAATAAATTTGCAAACATTTTTAATTTAAAATTCATTTCATGAAATCTGTTGATTTTTAAATAATGAAAACAAAAACATCAATAAGCATACGAAAAAATAAATTGCATTTTTTGTAGCAATTGTATTTTTTTTTTTTATTGTCAAGTAACTTGACATAATTTACCGCATACGTTTGCCATGTTTACTATCAACATGCTTACTTGCAACAACAGAAACAATGTGATATTTTAAATACGTTTGCGTATACGAAGGCGGTTGGATGTACATATTTGAATGAGTCTGTGTATGCAAATAAAATCCCTGTTTGTCACAGTTTCTGAAATCATCTGCCTGCATACTTGCAAGAGGCACTATTTAAGCCTCCAAAACATGTCATTGTTAACAAGGGAATATATAAACCTATGCATACTTGTATACCATATATTCTTAGTAACCACACTCACAAATACAAAACAGCTAAAACGGCACGAGAACAAACACTTGCAGCAATGTCATGTCTGGAATGCTCTGTATGTAGTACGAAAGAGAACTCATACTATATTGCGTTGTGTTGCCTCTTTGTTCGAAATTTAGCATTCATATGTTTGCAAAATTGCCAATGTAATGTTTAGTGATACAAACTTAATTTTTACAATTAAATTAGCAATTGTTGCAACCAGCAAATGCATTGGCTACAGCCATTCATTCATAGTACAATTGTCAAAATAGCAACACAACTGTGACAGCAACAATCACAATAAGACTATTGAAAATGTATAGATGTAATCAAATATGCATATACTTCCATAGATAGGTATGTATGTATATATCTATGTACTTATATGAACATGAATTTAGTTATTCATACATATAAATATGCAAATGAGTTGTAATATATTGGCAATATATGGATAAAGGTGCCCATTACATGTAGGCTTACACACAGTATTTTGATGTCAACTTATTTATGTCTGTGTATTGAAGGCAAATTTCCTTTGTATTGTTTTCTTGTTTACAATTGTTTCTGTTTTTGGTTTTTGTTTAACCGTCAGTTTTGTGTACAACGGTAAGCAGGGACGTATCGGTAGCTTAAGTTTTTAACGTTTCCTGGTAGTCAAGATACGTTTGATAATAATGAATTTCGGTCCAGCTAAGCCACATTTTCCTATCTACTCTACAGGTGCTCCGCTTAAGCCATATATATAGCGGCATAGAAACCGATTCACCAATAGATCATCTGAAAATACTTTAGAGCTAACAGCACAGATCTCAATTGATCCAACACTATATATCCTGAAATTATGGTCTCTTTTTATATTTACTCTCTTCTACTGCCGTCTGGTTTTAATTAAGAATTTAAAACCACTATTAAAGTCCCAGTTGAACCTCAGTATCGCTGGTAACTGATCAAATATCATGATATGATCATAAGCTCTTGATCTCTATCACCCAGATGCAGCCAATTTTGCTGCACTACTTGAGGTTATAGACAATACATGAAGGTCAATCTGAATTAAGTTTCGAATATCATATAGATCTTCTGAAGGACTAGTACGTCTTGGCTGGAATCAAACCAGCAACCTCCCGGTTAATAAATAGTCTAGCACACTATATACTACACCACGACCAGCAAACTCGCGGGTAATAGTCTAGCAAACTATCTACAACACCACGAGGGTCTAAGCTCCATTTGAAAGCAAATATCCTGCGACAGGAATAGTAAGCAATCTGGCCTTTTCTATCCTGTGTGCCACATTTAGTGTCATTGACAGTTTTAAGTTCGAGATAATCGAGACTCCATAGCAACATTTTCTGATTCTGCAGCTGATGGAGCTTATAGTTTTGGTCTTTGGGGTAAATAGTACTAGTACAGTCTGTAGCCCATTTGCTGAGTGTGGCCAGATTCTAGTTAAAAGAGAACTGCGTTAACAAACAGAAGTCAAAGGTAAGGAGAGGTCAGTCTATCCTGTACTATTACTCTGCATGCCCATTTTGGCATTTCCCTATGGCCTAGTTCTGCAATGTCGTTTCTTGCTTTCAACATGGTTATCATCCAGTTGCTGATGTCTTTTCTAACATCATCATTCTCGAGAGTATGTTGGATAGTTGCCTTTGATATAACGGGTGTTTTTTTTAGAGGTATAGAACTTCGAATTGAAATAAAAGACAAGAAAATCGTTTTAATGTCCATCAATTTGGCTTTATTGGAAGGATAGTTTTATGCCATTAATGTTTAAATATGATTTCGGGCATGTGGCCGCCGCGGCTGGCTCGAATAAAGCCAATTCTACAGGTCCAATTTTCAACCACTTTTTCGAGCATACGGGGCCGTATGTTGGCAATAACGCCACGAATGTTGGCTTCCAAGTCCCCTAACGTTTCTGGTTTGTTGGCGTAGACGAGCGACTTCACATATCCCCAAAGAAAATAATCCAATGGTGTCAAATCACACGATCTTGGTGGCCAATTGACAGGTCCATTCCGCGAAATTATGCGCTCATCGAAAATCACCAAAATCACGACGCATTGCATGGTCTCGCGGCTTTAATTCTTGCACAAGCTGGATCTTGTAAGGTCGCAAGCCAAGATCTTTGCGCAAAATCTTCCATAAAGTTGATGGACAAAGCTCCGATTGCTGTGCACGGTGGCGAATCCATTCATTCGGGTCCTCTTCAACACTTTGCTCTACAGCGGCAATTGTTTCTTCGGTGCGCACTGTTCGACGTCTCTGCGGATGCGTATTATCACATAGAGTAAACGTAGTGCGAAAACGATCCATGGCTAACCGAATTAATTGCTCTGATGGACGATTATGTCGACCATAAAATGGACGGAGCTTGCGGTAAACTTCGCGAACTGAACCATTATTTTCGAAATAAATTTGCACGATTTGCAAGCGTTGTTCTTTTGTCAACCTGTTCATGATGAAATGGCAAACCAAACTAAATATTAATCACTTGACAGCTGACAAAATGGCCGCCAGTTAAAAAAGTGATGCCAACTTAAAGTTCTATACCTCAATAAAAAACACCCATTATTATTAAATGCAACTGCTATGTCTAAGAAGGCAGCCAAAGTATACTGCTTATGTTCAAGGGATCTCTCTATAAACCTTAAGTTAGTGATGCTGAATGTTCGAAAGTTTTCACGAACATACGAGTCGTAGTCTAATATGAGAGTCTATAAGTCTTCCCAGAGTCTTGAACGGCAGACATGAAAGGCTAATTGGTCGAATATCTCTGAGGGTTTTCTTATTACTCTTACCAATTTTCAGGATGAAAACTACTCAAACCTCTCTCTAGTTAGTATGAACTTTTTATTTTGCGTTTATTTTTTATTTATTGCATCTTCAATTAACAATAAATAATCAAATCATATCCTGTCACATGTCTTAACAATCAGAACATCTAGATCTTTGTGAATGCGCTAGTTTCTGATGTACCAAGAGGCTGCTGTAATCGTAAGGAGCATTTTATTTTGTCGCCTTCGAATTTTCTCTACATTTGATGCCGAAGCAGTGGCCCATAACTGGATACCGTAGGATCATATTGGTTTTAGAATAGAGTTGTATAACAGAAGCTTACAATCCAGGCTTAGTGTAGAGCTCCTTCCAATAAGCCAATTCATTTGAGACACTTTTAATTTTATTTGTGGAACTTCCATGTAAGACGACAATTAAGATGAACACCGAGATATTTAACTTCAGTAATGTAAAAGTAGTATGTAGATATTTTTGTTCGTTAATTTTTTTATCCGCCATTGTTTTAGCCATTTTTCCAACTGGGGTATATACTCTTGCAGTTTGCCGGAAGCTTCTTGACGGCCTTCGTGAACACTTAGAATAGCTGTATAATCAGCGAATGGTGATATGTCTATGTTGTTGCTTACCGCCAAATCAGAGGGGAACTCCAGCTTCAATCCCCTGCGGAGGGCTTAGAAAATTACCTCCCTTAACAATAAATTTTCGTTCAGTTAAGTAGCTTTCAGAAAAAATTAAGAGTGTTTGCAGGTATGTGTTGCTTTAGTTTCTGTAATAAAACTTCGTGCCATACTTTATCAAATGCCTGCGAAGCATCAATGAAGAGCTAGAACAATATATCTTTTTGGTGATCTGGAATGCATCCAGTACCACTCAGTATGGGTGTTACACAAAAAAAATTAATATGCGCTTTGATTAAAAAATCAGAAGAATTGAGTAAAAAAATGTATAGATTATAACCTATGAAAAAATTCGTATATCCACCCAGCGGAAAATTTGGTGACAAATGATCCAAAAGCACTCGTCCTATGACTTGAGAAAATGAGACTGGTACCAAAAATAAGAAGTAGTGAATGGTTAAAAAAGACATATTGTGTGGATGGTCACATATTAACAATTTTCAGTCAATTAAGTTGGTACTCCGACTAGTATTGTAGTAAACGGCACTGAACAAATTTGATGCACCTAGATCTAAGGCCTATCACATAGTATCTATATAATATTAATTGTATCACTTCAATGAGACTGCCATGCCACTCAAGAACCTGTTCCGTAACTATATTCAGATATTAACTCCAGCTTAACTGCTATTTATAACATTGAAATATAAGTTCGCCTGTGGTGGTGTGGTTAGTGTACTAGCCTGCCATGCCAGAGATTGTCGGTTCGAATCATATCAAAGACACCGCTTAAAAATAAAGTACATTTTCTACTTGGATTTGTAACAATAAAAAAATAAATTAATCGATAATTACAGCTGAGTTTGGGAATAATATTTATAATTATATAATCTATATTATTCTACACCGATTAGGATATTAATAAAAATTTACTTAAAAATTTCCAAAATAAAAATCGAACAAAATTATGAATTGAAATTATAAAAATTCTGTTAGGAAATTTTTAGCTAATATACATATATATAAAAATATATAAATTTTTAGCTGTTTGAATTTATTATCGACTATACACTTTTGAATTTGTTTTATTTTGTACTTTTACTTACTGTTTGTAGTTTAACTTCAACTAGTATTGAACTAAGCTCCTTCAGGTTTGAAATCCAACCACTTTGTCAAAAACACTGTTGGAAAACGGCAGCAAGAAGTTCACATAAACCTACTCTTACATATACATAGATTTATATCATTGAATGATTGTTAGCAATAGAAAGCAAGGGCATCCATAACAGATGAAGTTGACATTATTTTTTTTATATCTTTCATGGCTGGACGTCTTTATTTGATTTGTGATTCGCTTTGCTTTGACATCGTGCAATGATATTCCGAAAACAAAATGCTTGTGTTATTTGTAGATCTTGTACTTGCGAGCCTATTTGGTATGGTTGTTTCTTGATCGAAAGCTTGGTTTTAAGTATGTACGTATGTATGTAGTTGTGTTTGTTTATGCTGACTTTAGAGGACATGTTTTTTACATATGGCTTGTTAGGTCTGTGAGACATATGTAACTTCGCATGTTTGTCAAAATTGTCAATTTACAGACGGTTTATAATATTTGCTTTTACACGTACATGTGCAATTACATCTGACATAACCTCTCAGTGTTCACAACAGCTTAGTTTTTGCACAATTTTCGTAAATATATAAAGCGCTCTTTGCTTTTTAATGTTTTTTCAGCCAAACTACACTTTTGATAATTTAATACAGCTGATGTCAGATGCCTTGTCAGATGAAAATAGAACACGCTCTAACTGAAAATTTTTCATCTGACTTTGCTTCTGTAAATGTCATCTGACAATGTTTCATATGTTTCACACGGCATGTATCAGTTTTGCAGTGGGAAACTTGACAAGTCAGATGTAAAATACATGTCGTCTAAAGTCAGCATTAGCAAGAGAATAAAAGCAGAAAGTTCTCTTTTGGGGAAATCTATAACGTTGCCATTCTCTACGAACTCTTCTTTTTTCACAAAAAAGCCGTTTTACATCAGTGGTGTCAGAAATAAAACTATTGTTGTATTAGTGAGTAAACCAAATATAACACTGTGAGAAAAGTTGCCTCATCTAAAAGAAAATAATATCAAGTACAGAGAAAAAATAAATATTTTAACACATGTATGTATATTTGAAGTTAACTCAGGTCTTATTATAACTTTATTTATTTTCATAATAGGGGTGTTCACGAAACATTTGGTAACAGTTTATTCGTTGATTTAGTAGATTTTTCTATATGTTTTGTTGCTGCAAAATGTATCTAAAAATATTTTGACAACAAAATGTATGGGCAATTTTAATAATTTTATGAGCAAACAGTTTAATTTTCACAAAAAAAAAATATGCAAACTTGCATTCGTAGCAAAAACTCGATAAATCGACTTTATAGATTTTTCGCAATGGCGATTTAGCTTTAGCGAGTTACAGAATAAGGCGACAGTAAATAAGATTTAGCAGGGACCGAAAATAACGATTAATTTTAAAATTGAAACTAAAAAAATCAAGCTAACAGAGAAGTGCTACGTGCATAAAGAAAATAGGTACCAAAATAGTCCTTGTTGTATGGACTACCTTAAGATGCATTAATTTTTATTTGATTAAGTCTTATTAAAAAACTTAACTTTACCGATTATTTTCTGGGTTTTATTTATTCCTCAGTAAATACAATTTATTTCTTTAGTTTTATTTATTCCTCAAAATATAAATGTTATTTCTTGATTTTTATTTATTTCTCAGAAAATAAAAGTATTTTTTCCAGCATTATTTATTACTCACGAAACTATTTTTTGAGGGTAATTTTTTACTTAGGAAATAAAAATTACTTTCTGTGTTTTATTTTTTAATTAAACAATAACAGTTATTTTTTGAGTTTTACTTTTTTTTTGGAAAAATTACTTATGTGCAAAGTTTTGAAATTTTCAAAACTGATTAAATCAAAAACCTATATTTTTTGGCTGAATTTTTTTTATATAATATCTCTAAACGTCCTTAAAAAATCCTGAAATTTGAAGGAGGTGCTTTTTTCTTCTTTTTTGAGATATGACAAAAAATTTACCTTTTTAACACAATATTTCCAACATAAAATTTCACCGAAAAAAAATATGCACAAATTTGTCAATGTTATTACTTTTTCCCCTACAAAAACTTTAAATTAAATTTAATGCATGTTGCTCCAAATTACAAATTTAAATTGTTTTTGATAATATTTTTGAAGGTTGCGAAAGAAAAAAAAAGAAAAAAAAAACACCTCCTCCAAATTTTCACGATTTATTAAGGACATTCAGAGGTATTATATAAAAAAAATTCAAACGAAAAAAATATAGGTTTTTGATTTAGTCAGTTTTGAAATTTTCAAAACTTTGCAGATAAGTAATTTTTCCAAAACAAATTTTTGTTCTATGTAATTTTTGTTGCCCCAAATATCCTCTTTAAAATGGCACACAAAACATCCTTGTACATAAAATAGTTTTAGAGATAATTAAAAAATAAGCTCAACACATTCTGTAAATTTGGCGAAATAATGACATTTAGAATATGTAATAGCTTTTGAAATACACATTTTTAATTTTTTTTTCCTTTAACATAAATTCGTTATAGGATGAATGACAACATCTGGCCAAATTTCATCAAAATTAAAAGGGGTCGTGTCTAAATCTTACTTGATTTGACATGGAATTACCCGGGTGGTAGTTATTTTTTTTAGTAGCACTTTAGGAATGAAACGGTGTAGAAAATTCTATCCAGAAGCCGCCCAGAGTAAAAATGTTGGTGATGGTTCAGAATGTTCAATAATAATATCACATTCTTCACTGACATTAAGACATTTCCAATTGTTTAACAATGTGTCTACACCGCGTAACACTTTTTAGAGTCGCTTAACGTCCATGAATTTTATTACATGTAACCAACCGGCAGGAAAGATCTGTACAAGGAGCTTATTCCAGATACAAATTGCTTGGCTAAAGAAGGAATTTTGCCTGTAATAGGTAGTGTAATTGACTGTGTTCTTCTCAGATTTCAGGAATAAGTTTCCTTATTTCACAATAGGCCTTTAAATTTTAGTGACGGTAAAATAGTGAAACACAAACCACATTGTGTCGATGCTGCTATGAGTGAGTAGAGTGTTCTAACATACTGCTACCAATGAGCTTCTTCGACCTCTCATACATGAGAGTTCTATGCCGTTTTCGGACAGACCGTAGTCCTACAATGGAAATAATGCCACAGGACGAGCCGCTTTGTGTGCCATGTAATAGTTTTAATTTAAGGGCTAAACAAATCTCTTAGGAATTGAGATATTAATGCTGGCTAAGTGCCTATTACTCGGACAAGGTATCACTTCTACTTAATGCTGACTTTAGACGACATGTTTTTTACATATGGCTTGTTAGGTGTGCGAGACATATGTAACTTCGCATGTTTGTCAAAATTGTCAATTTACGGACGGTTTATAATATTTGCTTTTACACGTACATGTGCAATTACATCTGACATAACCTCTGAGTGTTCACAACAGCTTAGTTTTTGCACAGTTTTCGTAAATATATAAATCGCTCTTTGCTTTTTAATGTTTTTTTAGCCAAACCACACTTTTGATAATTTAATACAGCTGATGTCAGATGCCTTGTCAGATGAAAATAGAACACGCTCTAATTGAAAATTTTTCATCTGACTTTGCTTCTGTAAATGTCATCTGACAATGTTTCATATGTTTCACACGGCATGTATCACTTTTGCAGTGGGAAATTTGACAAGTCAGATGTAAAATACATGTCGTCTAAAGTCAGCATAAGCAGATTCTTTGCGCATAGACCTTGAGACTAGATCCGTATATGACAGCCACGCATTAATCTTGAAATTAGTCCAGAAGTATTTAATATGTATTCTGCAGTCACTTCCCTGCAGGGAAGTGATGAAACAAGTCACGTGACGGGTCTACAAGGACTAGCCCCTAATTCGAGTTCTGTATCTTTGTATGAGATGGATCTATAGCTTTTGCATGGCGTTGTCATTTCCCACAGGGTTACTTTGCATTACCAATTCTGCTACTATCTCTATCCACAACGGGATGAGTATAATGAAATACTTGGACAGGGTACTAAGAACAAAAATTACTGCCGACGATTGGAATAACTTCATGGTAAAACAATGGGAAAGGTACAACAAAATCAAACTCTCATACAAAGAGACTCATAAAGCGAAACTTGAAAAACTGAAAATAGAACTTCGAAAAAAGTATAACCTTACATACAATCCTGATTGGTTTATAAATAAAACCAACGTTGAATTTAACGAAGACAGTAAGTGGCTACTTTCCCTAGGAGGAAAATTTACAGTACCGGTAAATGGTAAAAACTTGCCGACAATTGATTTAATTGCGGATATTGAACAATGGGTTCAAACTCTAGGCGACGACAAGGAAAAGGAAGTAACCAGAGCGAGAGTGTCTAATCGTATTTTGACCTATAAACGAACTTGCAAAAATAATGCAAAAGAGAAGTTTATACTAAATATATTTAACGAAACAAAAAAGTTCTTAGATCGACAAAAGGACAAAATAGTTGTAACAAAATCGGACAAGGGTAATAAAACCGTCATAATATACAAAGATGACTATAAGCGAGGAATAGAGAAATTGTTAGAAGACAAGTCCACTTATAAAACTGTAAGAGCTGATCCCACACAAAAGTTACTTAAAACAAATAATAAAATAGTCATGGATCTTTATAAACAAGGTTTTATAACAATATACGAAAAAACAAGATTGACTTCAAACTCTGCCACAGCCCCTAGACTGTATGGGTTGCCAAAGATCCACAAGCCGAATATACCGTTACGTCCAATTTCATCATCAGTTGAAGTGCCATGTTATAAACTCGCAAAATATGTTGGAAACATACTAAGAAATATTATTCTGGAAAAATATAACGTGAAAAACTCGGTTGAACTAAAAGATAAACTTAAAAATATATCGCTGGAAAATGATGAAATTCTAATTTCACTTGACGTGGTGTCTCTTTTCACCAATATTCCAATTCATCTCGCAATAGCTAATATAATGAAACAATGGGACATTTTGCAAAAGCATACAAAAATTCCAAAGAAACATTTTCTTAAAATTCTGCAATTTTGTCTGAACGACAATAATTATTTTATATATGGTGATAAATACTACCAGCAAACGTATGGCATGCCAATGGGGAATCCACTATCACCCACAATAGCGGATTTAATTCTCGACAAATTATTGGAAGTAGTTTTAGCAGAGCTGAGCAATGAAAATGTAACTATAAAACTCATTACAAAGTAGGTAGATGATTTATTTGCCATAATAAATAAAAAAGACGAAGAGATTATTTTAAAAACATTTAACAACTATCACCAAAAATTGAAGTTTACAATAGAAAAAGAAGAAAACAATTCCATCCCATATCTGGACATGAGGATATATAGAAGAGGAAACAAAATTATTACAGACTGGTACACAAAATCGATTTCATCCGGACGTCTAATAAACTTCAATTCAACACAACCATTGCAACAAAAAACAAATACAGCGCTGAATCTTATCAAAAAAGTGATAAAAATTAGTGACGAAACATTCATGGCAAAAAACATAAAAAAAGTAGAAGAACTACTTCTGAAAAACAGTTTCCCAAAATATTTAATAAATAGCCTCATCAAAAAGGCAAAACACGGGGACAAAACTAAAGAAAACAAAAACACATCTGGCAACACTAAATATTATAGTCTACCTTACATACCTAGACTTACAGAAAACAAACAAATAAGAACAATAATAAATGAAAAAAATGTTGTACTTGCATATCGGCCTAACAAAACAATAAACTCCCTATTCACAAAAACAAAAACACAAATAAACAAGAAAGAACAAAGTAATGTAGTCTACCAAATTAACTGTTTAGGCAATGCATCTGAAAGCTGTGGTAAAGTTTACATAGGAACAACAAAGAGAAGTTTGAGTATAAGAACAAATGAACATGAATCAGATATTAAAAAAGGAAAACATTCTACTGCTCTTTCACAACACTGCACCGAACACAAACACACAGCTGATTTGACGAATGTAACAATATTAAACAAGGAGAAACGAGAGAATAAACGATATACGCTTGAGAGTCTTAGGATCCAACAAAAAGGGAACAGTGCAATAAACAAAAAAGAGGACAAGGACAACACTAATGCGAATTATTCGATAGCTTTATTTTAATTTTTAATATTTTATTCTGTGATACTAAGTTTAAGAACCAGTTATGCACTTTGAGTATTGTGTATTAATTCTGTGTTTGACGTTTGTTTTTACGTTATGCAAAATGCATTATAAACAATAGAATTAAAGAAAAATATGTAAGTAAATGATTGCTTCTTAAAAATAAGTCACCATAAATTGTATAATGTTACATATATGTTTATTTATTTATTTTCTGTCCAACATACACACTTATTTATGTATTTATTTTCTGTGTTACCAGATTAAATAAAAATATTTTCCCTGATGAAGTTGGGATTGTCCAACGAAACGTCGGATGATAAAAAGAAATAGAAAATAGTATTTGTTTTATTTCAAATATATGACCTTAAAAGCCCGAGTTTTTAAATGCAAACAAAAGAAAAAGGTCAACAAATAAAAAATTTTGAATATAGAAATACTTTAATGTTTTGCTTGCAAACGGTCCTTTTCAACCCTTATCCTACGCACCTGGTTATTGTTTCTTTGGTGTTTTACATATCCTAACAAGCCATCATCAGACATATAAATATAAAACACACTACAAATTTAAATTTTTCCTTTAACTCTTTTATATAAACAGCAGACACGATATTTGCTTTTTAAGTTGCGCTCAACAGTTGCTTTAATCGCATTCGCTCTATTACATACAGTAAAACCAACCTCTAATTTTAATTTAATAGACATTAAATTTTATAATTATTTTAATAAAAATTCCAGGTTTAATATTTTTATTTCCTAGCAATCTGAAGAAAATCGGTTTACACAAATATGTTTATAATAAAAACACAAGCAAATACAACAAGTTTGCGTTTCTTTTAATGAAATGAAAGTATTAAAGGAAAGAGAGAAGAAAAACTTTCTTATGACATTAATTTAAAGCTTATTCAGTTGTTGAAGATTTATTAAATTAACTCAATATGTCTTTTAGGTTTGTTATAGCAAACGAAGAAAAAGTAAGTTAAATAGATGTCAGAGGAAGAAACTATTCCTGTCTTTCTAATAAAAGATGTATGTATAAGAAAATTGAGCAAAATTGTTTGGAAAACTAAGTAGCCGACAAGAGTTTTATACCGAGGACAACACGCACAACTAGAATATACATTGGCCATGATAAAAAAAATCGAAGTGAACACTGTTTCCAAAAACAAGATATTTTAAATAACTTAAGACATCAATAATGATATCTATTCGGGAATACGCGTCGACTATGTGAAAAATACATGGCAAACAAAAACAAAACTGCATAAATTTCAAAAATTTGGTTTTGCTTATGATACAAAATTTACCGGCGTTAAGGCTCTCACGTTTATTTGATTTTAGAAATGTATAGAAAACAAAAATAATTTGTAAAATTTTGTTTTTGTTATCATGTAATTTTTCACTACTTCGACGCCTTTTCCCGAATAGACACCAATATGATTTTTATATAAAAGAAATATTTGTTAGTTCCGATAGAGCCGAGTACAAAATAAACATTTTTAGGACTAACACCATGTTTTCTTCATAAATGTTTACTAGCTTACAAATTGGAAAGAAATAAGCTGGCGGCCAAAGGTCATTTAGATTTTATGAATCAGATCAATGGGGCAAACAAACATCTTGAATGACATCGATCTCAGAGGTTATCGGTTCTGTGAATAGGAGGTTTTGGATATCATAAAAGTGGGGAAGCTGATGCCAAATGATCTCAACGTACTCATCATTTGCCTTAAAAAATAGAAGTGTGCCGAAAGGGGACATATCATGTATATAAATATTTACATTTGACCACTTTAGCACTAAGAAGTTCGGTATATATTTCTTCTTAGTATAATGATTTTTTCTTAGCAAACACAACTCACGAAACGAAAACACACAGAGTCTTTGTCCTGAATCCAACAGGTGAATTCTGGACTAAAAAGAAATCATGGCTGTCTATCAGCCCCTCAAGAACCAGTCCCGTAACTGTGTTAAGAATAATAGGAACTTCAAATTGATATTGAGAAAAATTATTAGTTATTTTATTCCATTGGAGGAAATGGTGTTTTCAATGTGTTTGGCAAAGCATATCAACTTCACAGCAGTATGTGTAAAAGTGTTTAACGTAAATCAAACAACCATGAAAGCAGAAAAAAATATAAAGTATCTAGTGGAAATCAAATGAATTCGATGTTGTGGAACCAAAAAATAAAAGAGAAAACGTAAACTTCGGTATCGGCTACCAAACAGATGAGCAAAATATATAAAAGCCCAGCAAAAACTTTGCTTACTGCTAAGCAAAAAAGTATATGAGGATTTAAGTCGTAAATACTTACAATTTTACACGATAGCTACTTATATTGATTTGAGATGTCCAAACAATACCCCTTACAAATGTATACCCCTTACAAATGTATATACATTGCCACAGCAATCAAGCTACTATTTGGCTTACTTGAAGCTAGTTCTAGTTTTGTGATATGTTGTGATATAATTCTTCTCACCGGTCACCGCTCAGGATCATTTCGTACCATTCCTATTTTCACCAGTCATAGGACAAGTATGTTCAAGACAATTGTTACAAAATTTCCCACAGGGTACTTTCAGATAATGATAAAAATATGTACTAATTTTATTAAAAACTAAGTAGTAGTTCTAATCTGAAGCATAGTAATAACATAAATAACTATCACTCATTACTTTATAACCTATTAATAAAGTACTACCGATTACAAAAATGACGAAAATTTTCGCTGGGAGTCTCCAAAAAATAAAAAAAACGTTTTTTATTTTACCACCTTAGCAAGTTCAAAACAAACTTTTGGCTTAATATTTGAGCAAAATTTTAAGAAAGACAAACAACAAATTTAAAATGACATATTTTATTTCATTTAAGAACTTAAATTTTGTTGTATATATATTTAAAAAAAACCCCCTTAAAATAGCTTCAGAAAATCCAGTATATCTTTTGTTTGATTTAGTAAATTGTTTTGTTTACAATTTGTAAATATTTTTAGGAAAATTGTTTTATAGATTCAAATAATTTTTTCACTGAAAAAAACGTTTTTTTTTCAATGAAGTTGTTGACATATTTTTGTCTATATTGACAAATTTGTTTGTAGGTCTGTTTCTACACAAAATATGTACTATTTCATTGAATTACTTTACAGAAAATGAAATTTATTTTTTTCTGTGTGGGGTACAGGTTCATTTACATATTTGGAAATTAAAGAAAATAAGAACACAAGGAGCTCAGGTGCGACCGTCTTCTCTTCAAAGGTTATTGGTGATTGTGCTCTAACTGTTATTTGTTTTTTTTTTTTAATTTTCAATTCTAAAACAAAACGTTTCTTATTTTTCTTGCAAACTTTTATTTAGTTTTATAATAAAAATTAAAGAGCAAGAGGATTTTATTGAAGAATTTTTAAACAACTTATCTCAACAACAACATATTTAAGTAAATGGTGTATACAATAATTTTAGCAGATTACTTTGACCGCCGAATGTGCTCTGACTCGCCACAGCCCATTCTCTAGTCCGGAGGACTGATATCACCCCACAATCGAATTAACATGTAATTTCCAGTTCAACATAGTTCCTAGACGGATCCAAAATCGTACAAAAGAGTATTGTTTTACGAAAACTAACTACGAAAATTTAAACAAACTGGATTGATATCCTCCCTAGATCTGATGAATCCCCTGATGCCATATATGGAATTATTAACTCCTTTTATACAAATTTAAAGGATTATATGGATGAGTGTGTAGCAAAGCATTCCGTCGCTTCGTCATCTGGCTCTCCCTGGGCCTCTAAAATGTTATCAAGATTAAAAAATCAAAAAAACAAACATTACAAAAAGTTTAAGAATACAATTTACTTAATTTCAAGATGTACAAAAATTATATAAATAACATAAAACAAAATCTTAAACTTGATCCAAAATCTTTTTATAAATTTGTGAACACCAAAAGAAAATCTCATAGGCACCCCTCTACTATGAAATATTCAGGGATAGCATCATCTGAGGCATCTGTTATAATTAATATGCTTGCTGATTTTTTCGCCTCAACTTATTCTGACGCAAAGTACGACATATCACGCAACTATCCTTTTTACTATACAAGAACAACAACCAATTTTGCTTCCTTGTATCAATACATCTAGTTATCTTTTTTATAAAGAAACTAAAGTTTTAAGCATCCAGTGGTCCTGATGGCACTCCTAACTGTATTCTGATTAATTGTGCTGAAAATTTGTCTTGATAGAGCGCTGATGAGACGCTGTAGTGGCCTGTTGAACTCAGTAGTACTGATCCGTTCTGCTAATCTTATTTGAATATTCCAACACTCCACTCTTAATAAAAATAATTTGAATTTACACTAATTCGAAAATATTGAAGTAGAAGGCCGAATAATAAAAAAAATTCAGACTTATGGAAAGAATCAGTTATTATACCATTGTTGAAATCAGGCTGTAAGTCAAGTGTAAGCAATTACAGAGATATTTCCAAGTTAAGTTCTATTCCTAAACTATTTAAACAATGTATTTGGGAGCCTCTTTATCAACAAATTGCATCTTTGTTGACACCATCTCAACATGGGCTTCGTAAAGGACGTTCTACATAACTTATCTGCTGCATTTAACTACAATCATTAATCATGGATTCACGAATGGAAAATATACAGACATTAGTTGTGCATCTTATTGCAGAAATTGTATTTAATGGGATTCTCCAATAGAACTTTGAATTGGATAAAATCGCATCTGGAAGAGAGACATCAATGTGTTCGCTTCATTAATGTTCTTTCTAGAAAAGTTTATGTTAAATCTGGCGTTCCGCAGGGTAATCATCTTGTACCCATTTTTTTCTTGCTTTATATCAGCGATTTACCATGCTCAGTACAATTTTCTGACATACTAATATATGCCGATGACATCAAGATATTTTTAAATTCGGATGATTAATCAATCGTATGATTAATCAATTCGTGTGATTAATCAATCATATCTACAGCGAGATTTGGACTCATTTTTTATTTGGTGCAAGGAGAATCTATTGGCTTTAAATCTTAAAAAATACAAACATAAACATTTTTCCAGAAGAGTTAACTCTAATGGTTATTTCAATTTAGGAGGTTGCATATTGGAGTACATCGATGAGTTTCTTGATCTTGGACTTCTGTTTGATCGAAAGCTTCTGTTTATCACATAAATAGGTGCATTAATAAGGTCCGTGGTATATTTGGCATTTATTAAACGGTGGGCGAAAGAATTTAATAGTCCAGCACTAACGAGGCAACTTTATACTTCCTTGGTCAGACCTATTCTGAAATATTGATCCGTCATCTGGGACACTCATTATTACACCCACAGTCATCGTTTAGAGTCTGTACAGAAGCACCCGACTAGAAATTTTTATGCAAACACATTTGGGATCTAAATGGGATCCCGATTCCGATGTAACGCAGAAACGTATTTGGGACCCGATTGGTTTCCTGTGGGGAAATATCAAAATCTTGCAAAATTTTGCTCAAATCGGGAAAATATCAAACTCTAATATTGAACTAAAATTGCTGAAGCTATCCAAGGGACCAAAGTATGTAATATTTACTTCTGTTGAAGATGAGCAAAATATACGATTAAGAATCTGTGTTAGATTTTCCCAACAAGCTCCCAATAGTTCCCCACTTGGGAAGAATTTTTGTTAAGTCACTAATTTGTAGATGGGCTATCCCAACAAGTTCCCGATCAAATCACAAATGGGATAACCCTTTCGGATGTGCCACATGCATTCCCAATCGAGCCCCAATATGAGTATTGGGAAAATTTCTAGTCGGGCAGTTTCTATTTTTTATATTGCGTAATACATACCCCAGCCGTGTGTCAAACTTGCCATCGTATGAATTCAGATTAAAACTAATTAAATTGCCTACATTGAAGAACCGAAGAAAAGTTTTAAATGCAATATTTGTTATTAAACTTACTAATGGTGACATCTGTTCCGAGTTTCTGATTAATGAGCTGACGTTTATTGTACCGCAACTTCTCCTACGTCAATTTCATTCTCTGGCACTGCAATATTTTCGTCAAAATTTGCTGTAACTTCAATGAATTATATAAAGTTATTGAGATGTCTTTTAATATAAATATGATTAAACGTAATTGAATTGTATACTTAAATAACTAGTTTAGTCTTATATGATTACATGTAACTTTTCTTTTTTAAATATGATGTCTGTAAGGATTTTATTAACCCATAGACTTAAATAAATAAATGCTAAAATACTAAATGGATAATTCCATGTCAAATCAAGTAAGAGTTAGACACGACCCCCTTCAACACTTTCGGTAAATTTAGCGAAATAGTGATATTTTGGATATGTCATAACTTCTGAAACAAAAATTTTTTAATTTTTTCCCATGGCATAAGCTCGTTATAGGCTTAAGGAAAGCCTCTGAACAAATTTCATCAAACTTAAAAGGGGTCGTGTCTAACTATTAGTTGATTTGACATGGAATTACCCATATACAACTATAAAATTTCGCGCATGTTGAATAAATTTCAAACTCATCTTCAAAATTCCATTCTTCTATATTTTTTTACCGAGTTCGAAAAATTCGTGCGCATGTCCTTTTTTACTTTTTTTATGTTTGTACACGTATAACTCTGTCATATGTGAACCGATTTTCAAAATTCTTTTTTTGCTGGAAAGGGTTTGCCTGCAGTTTGGTTCCATATTTGTTTTTTTCGAAAATCGGAGGCAGGAAACTTACTCCCCCATGCATAACTCTGCCATTTGTAAACCGATTTTAAAAATTCTGCTTTTGTTTGAAAGCGTTTGATAAAAATTGGTCCAAAAATTTTTTTTTCGAAAATCGGAGGGGGAAATTTGTACCCCCTCCCATGCATAACTCTATCATTTGTCAACTGATTTTCAAAATTCTTGTTTTGTCTAAAAGGGCTTTCCAAAAGTTGGTTCCATAATTTTTTTCCGTATTCGGAGACAAAATTCTTCTTCCCAGTCCCCTCACCCAAATCCATAACTGTCATTTGTGAAGCGATTTTCAGAATTCTATTTTGTTTGAAAGGGTTTGCTAGCAGTGGCGCCACAATTCTTTTCGAAAAGGGAAGGGGCAAATTTGCTTTCTTTTTTTTTTAATGGTTTGCTTAGATTTTGGTCGCATAAGTTTTCTACGAAAATCGGTGGGGCAAGTCTTTCCCGCATCCACCCAAAATATTTATTAGCACAAAATTCCTCCATTTGTATACCGATTTTCAAAATTGCTTAAGGCCATGAAGTATATTGCTGTTTGTACTGAAGTCGGTTTTTTTTGCCAGAATTCTTTTGCAAACTATTATTTCATTTTATAGTAAAAATTAAAGTACAAGAGGATTTTGCTACAACTGTAAATTTCGCACATGTTGATCAAATTTCAAATTCCATTTTTAATGGTACCTATTATTAAAAAGCTTATTTTTACCATTTTTTTTAATTTTGCAATGATCACACTGGCTATGATAAATTGTATACTGGCCTTATTGATACAAATGTTTTTTTATAAGACTTAACATCGAACTGACATCCACGAAACTGTTATTTTTAAATTTAAATGGCAACTGTAAGCTATTAGCTGTGAATTTGGCAATATCCAACTATAATATGTGTATTATAATTATAATTATAATTAAATGTAAGTACAGAAATGCGTTATTTGTGATTAAAAATAGTAAAAGGTTAATTAGTTAACCAAGTCCCATTGAGTTGACATATTAATTTATGACAAAAAGTTTTCAAGGTTTTATTTTATATAACACAAGCTGGTTGCACTGTTTGTGAATAGTAATATCGATACCTCTTTTGCGTGGTGGATAAAAGTAATAGTATTCTGTAATAAGTGACAAATTTGTGGTTTTTAATTGATAAATTTTAATACGAAAATTGCCTCACTAATAAATTAATGTAACACAACTCAAAAAATTGGCCATGAAATTGTCATCAATTTAGCAGTGATACAATTCTCGTACTCAAATTTATCTAAAGATATGTCTATGTACTCCGATCATTCATATTATAAAAATCTTTTTACTTTATTTAGCGCTAATTTTACAACCCACTTAAGAAGTATTTAAATAAGTTTTTTTTTCATTAATAATTTCATTAGATAACTATTTTACATAGTTTTAAATAACAATATATTGCTACATGAAATTGTACAACCAATCTAACAATATTTTTTTTAATCATAATTTTCTCTCAACTATTTTGCATTATTTAGTACTTGCATTATGTTTTTCCCCATATTAACGTTGTAATTAGATTTTCATCATACAACTCAATTAATAAACAATGCAATTTGCACTGAAAATTATATTTATGATGATAAAGCATTTTGCAACACATTCATTGGTAATTTGATAAAATCATTTTGTATTTCGGTTTTGCTTCGCAAACGTGTTGCCACTATTAAAATACGACTTGGAGCTGATGCTGAAAATAATAAATAGAAAATAGCAACATCACACAGCAATAATAGTAAAAGCATTAAATAAAAAAAATTAACTTAAAAGCATTTATGCTTGACTTGAAACAGATTTTCAATAGTTTAGTCCTAAGCATGGAAACAGTGGGAGTGATGTAGATGTTGACAGTGCTTTGATGATAATCTGATTTTAATTTTAACGTCTCAGTGCTTAGCAATTTGCTATTTTTCTACTGTTTTTTTTTTTTTTTTTTTTTGTAACCAACTGATGCGCAAAGTTTTTAAACTTAATTTTGCACTTGTTATGGCAAAAATACAATCATTTTTATTATGACATTTGAGCCAAAGTATAAAATTGGATAACGTTAGAGACAACTTTAATAGAGGAAACTGGAAAACATGAAGATAATTATGAAAATAATTGTGTATGATAATAAACATTAACCGTAAATATTATTAAGGATTTTAATGATGACAACGTTCCTCAATTCCCAACTATGACTTTATGCTCTAAAACAGTTGGACAATTGCATTTTTAATGTTCATAAACTATCAACATGCATCATGCTCTAAAAGATTTATGAGCAAATTCTAATTTGTGCATAGTGAGTGCATTTAATAAGGACTTTCTACTTGCTATTCAATTTAATTATATTTTTAATACTTAATGTTGCTTAAAGTGACTTTTAAACTTTATCTCCTTGTTGATGCATCCAAAACCATTAGTCATTTTTATTAAAAACCCCATTTTATAAAACCAATTTTTTTCGTAGCCCAGTGATAACAACACTTAACCCAGACGTATACGAAACATTAAACCTTTGCTCTGTACTAAACATTTATTCGTTACAGAAGCTAGTGTCTGTGATGTCTACTGTAACATACTTAAAATATCAATCAAGGCCGTTTGAAAAGGGTTTTAACTGTTAGCGAAACATTTCAACGTATAAAATGTGTTTATTAAAGATTTTAATATAAATCATTTAAATCTGTAAAGATCTTTGTTTAATATTCACCAGTTTCGAGTATATGCATCACATCCAGAAAAGAACTAAGCCATTTTACGTCTGGCTAAGTACACATATAATAAACACTAAATTTCCTTTTCAGTAAAGAAATTCAATGAACTAGTAAATATTTTGTCTAAAAATGGACCTAGAAACAAATTTGTAAATACAGATGCAAATGTTTCAACAATTTCATTTAAAAAAAAATTTGTTCATTTCAGTAAACAAATTGAGCAAATCTATAAAACAATTTTAATAAAAATATTTACAAATTCTTAACAAGCTAATACTGAATCAAACAAAAATATTTACTGGATTTTATATAATATCGTCCCTACCATGTAAAACTATCCAATATGCAAATTTATACGTTTCAGAAGAGCGCAAGAACCCGTCAATTGTGAATTTCAGCGTACTTCTGAAAGTACCAGGCTTAACATATTTCTTATTGAGTTATCAATCCTCTATGAGAATTTCAAAATTTTTGAACGAGGAGTTTCGTGTAGATTGAACTACCAAGACAACGAATCAAAAAATCGAATTTTGCATATTGGATAGTTTGATATGGTAGGGACGATATCGTGCTATAACCGCCAAAAAAGCTTAAGCGCCATAAAGTAAATTTTACAGGAGAAGTATTTTTTAGTTATCCTTGGTTTAAATCGAAGTAGGGCCCTTATATTGGCTATATAGGATTGTAGTGGACTGTTATATCTAATGTTAATAGTTTTAAAAATTTTTCTATAAGACAACGCATGTTTGTAAGCGTTAAGATATTTTAAGATATTATTGATGCCATGAAAACTCAATTAATTTAATCAAATTATTTTAAATCTAGTAATTATTATCTTTATCAAGCTGTTTTTTAAGCGTTCCATTGAGGTCCTTGCCGTTTTTGACACTAGTTTTGCTCTACTTGCAAAAGAGAATTTTAGCTTAAGCGACACATTGCAGTTACAAAAGAATGTAAACAAATTAAAAATTTAAAGAGAAAATGCACTTAAGCTAAAATTTCTTTTGCTGTATTTTCGTAGCGGTACATGGCAGGACTTTGAAACTTTGACAGATAGTCCGATTTATCGTAAATAATCGATTTTCGTCCAAAAACGATTTTCGAAAAGCATGTCGCTTGAGCTTTTTTGGCGGTTATGGCTCGATATATCAAACAATATTTTTGTCTGAATTTATAAAACAATATGTCTAAAAATACTTACAATTTCTAAACGAAATAGTTTAGTTAATCCAACGAAAAATATTTATTGTTTTTTTTTTGTATTATATCAAACATACTTTTTGTTTGAGTCAGTAAAAACTTTTTTTTTTAATATTTTTAATTTTTACATAATAACATCATCATTCATTAAGCATTTTTGAAATTTTACTTTGTTAAATGTGTTAAACGTTGAATGTTTATCTTAAGACTCTAAAAAGAATTAATGATAAAATTAATGCAACAACATTAACGAATTGAGTCACTCACAAATCTTCAGTAAACAAACTTGTTACAATCGCATTATTTATGCCATCATTGTTGTTATTGTTCATTACGTGTATGTTGTCATCGTGGTTGTTTTTTTTACGACGCAGAAAACTAGTTTTTGTTGTCGTTTTTGGTGTTTGCGTCCTAAATAAAAGTTAAACAAAAATTCACTGATTCTGCAAACAACATTTACTGAAAACTCTTGTTTGAAAATTTTTGGGAGAGAATTTTTTCAGTGGATCTAAGTAACTTAAGAACATCTAAGATAACACTGTGAACAAAATTTTACTCCATATTTATTCTTTTAATAAATTAGTTGTTCAATACTACAATTATTGAAAAAACAAATTGACAGCAAAACAGACAGATAGCAAAAAAAACCAAGAGACAGACAGACCGATGAACGTGTACGCAGACATTTAAATTCATTAAAATAACAATAAAGTGACGGAACTTTATGACACAAATCTCACACACAAACACATTAGTAAGTGAATACATAAACCTAAATGCAACAGTCTTAGGGCCATTATTGCAACTAGGCAGTAAAGTAGAAGATACCCTGCGGGAAATGTTGTACCAATTATCTTGAACGTACTTGTCCTATGACTGGTGAAAATTGGAATGGTACGAAATGTTCCTGAGTAGTGACCGGTGAAAAAAATCATATCACAACATATCACAAAACTAGAACAAAAATGTTAGGAAAAAACCGTCATTGCACAAGCAGATTTTTTCCAACAACAATCAAAGTGACGAATGACAAAATTATTCAATACATTTTTACGTTAAATTTTTTCAACGCAAAAGTACCCCTGAAGATGATCAACGACGTTGATCGAAATATCGGGAATGAGAAAAAATAAAATTTGTTAAAATAAACACAAATAATTGAAAATATTGTGTTTTAATGACCTCAAGCGGAATCAAACAAATTTCCAATTACCAAAATATAGGTCAACTATACCCTTACAAACTATTAAGAAATTAAAAATATTTATTTAAAGTACATTAATTTAGATAGTATTCGAGAACACATCACAGGACAAGTAGCTTTAGTATGGGTCTAGAACCTATAACTGAGTATCTTAATTATGTCAATTGAACCCTCCAATGACAACGCCATAGAAAATTTACCGGTCCTTTTCATATAGAGTTCCGGAACTCGAACCGGATGCTAGTCCTTAGGAATCAGCCACGTAACCTGTCTTGTGACTGCTTCTTTTCCATCTAGGGAACAGGCACCTTTAGCAAAAGTGAGTGGTAAGCTGATTTTTAACAACTTTTCATTATTACAACTAGCATGTAAAATAAAAGTTATCCTTGAAAATTTTTAAAACGCAATGCATAGCGTTAAGGTGAAGGAAGATAGAGCCTAAGAAAATACCTTAAAACTGCAAGCCTCGCGCTCTTAGACTTTTCTGATGGTGATATAGCATGACTGCTTTGCGGGCATAGCTACCTCTCGAGGTGCTGATGTCCAGTTACTACTGCAGTCGTACAGTTTTACCACAATCGACTCTTTTTTGCAATTTTCTGAAGTGGACATAACAAAGACTATTGTTAATATTTAGCCGGGTCTGTGTGAGAGTCATTGAAAGAATGAACTTTCGAAACCGTCACATAGAACGAAGAATTGGCGGTTATGTAATAGATTTCTTTAGTTAAATGAATATACATATTTAAGTAAATATTTTTATTTTAACTTTTAAATTTATTTAATGAATCTTCAATTGTAAATTTAGCTAAAAATAAGTACTCAAATCTTAAAGCTAAAATTGTTAATAGTTAGTCCAGCTGCTGCTAGACAAAATATTAGGATTCTCAATGGTTACTTCTACGTCTCTCGAGTTCGGCTGAGAGCAAGAGGGGGGGGGGGGCTAGGGGACTTGGATGCGATTCGAGCTTTTTTATACATGTTGTCACATGTTTTGAAAACACAATCTTTACTAATGGAACATCTACATCTTTATGAATACGCTGGTTTTTGATATACCAAGATGCCACTGTAATCAAACGAAGAATTTTATTTTGTCTCCTTTGAATTTTCTCTATATATAATGCAGGTGCAGTGCCCAGTAAGTGATACCATAGCAACAAATTGGTTTTATTATAGTGTTGTATAGGAGAATTTTACAATCTAGCCTCCTCAATTCAAAGGAAAAACTTAGAGCCGGAAGTCTTAAAAAATATGTTTTTTATGCTTCTGAAAGAAACAAAAGAATAAAAAAAATTTATCAAGGACATAAAGGGTGAAAGGATTCTGAGTGCCGCAATATGCAGACGACTGGAAATTTTTTCAATAAATAAAATTAAAGTGGTTATGTGTTCAAGAAAACCTTGAGAGCAGGTGCAGCCGACTGGACTTTTGGTCAATAAATAAAATCATAGTGGTTAAGTGCTCAAGAAAACGTGTTCTACGATCAACTGATCACAAATGTAAAGCAAAATTGTACATAGTGGCCAGCTTTCAAAAAAGTCCCGGTTTTCAGTACAGAAAACATGTTCAGCTAGCTGCATACATGGTCATAAGATGACAAATTATTTTTTTTATCAGGTCTGCAGACGTTTGAAAAATGGCCAATGGGCTACACGCCAGGACGGAGGAGGATAGACTTAGTATAGAATTCTTCCAATTAAGTTGAACTGCTTTCAATTTCATTTGGGTCAGCTTTGAATCTATGTAGGTCGTCCATGGTAGACGACGATCAAGGTGAATTCCTAGGTATTTAACCTCAAAGTGCTGCGGTATGATACGAGTATGATTGTTGATATAACTAGGCAAACATATTTCTCTGCGCAATGTAAATATAACATGTACACATTTTTGTTCGTTTATTTTTATTCTCCTCTGCTTTAACCATTTTTCAGATATAATACTTATTCCTGTAATTTTGTGCATGCTTCTTGAGGGCTTGCGTTTACACTTAGAAAAGCTGTATCATCAGCAAATCTTGATGACTGTATGTCATAGCCTGTTGCATGTTGAAGGTACATATCACGTGTAATACAGGACCCTAAATCCTACCTTGCGGAACCCCGGCTTGAATCATCTGAGGTGTGCTGAGAAAATTACTTTCCCTGATGATAAATTTTCTAATAGCTTGTGAGTGTTAGAGGGTAAATGTTGTTTTTTAATTTCTCGATTAATCCTTTATGCCACATTTTAAAGCCTGAGAAACATCAATGAAGACCCCACAACCATTTTCTTGTCTTCGAATGTTTGTCTAATCACATTCACAAGCCTATGCGTTTGTTCGGTAGTGGTATGTTTTCTCCTGAAACCAAACTGATGATCTCGGATGCATCCATTTTCCTTTAGTATGGTGTTCAACTTACTCATAAGCAGTTTCTCAAATATTTTTGACATATTTAACAATAGGTTTATAGGCCTATAAGACTCCGCTTTAGTATGGTCTTTTCCGAGCTTAGGTATCATGGTGATCAAAGACATCTTTCATTCCGCAGGATAATATCCTCTTTGAAAAACTGCATTAAAAATTAATAGAATTATCCTTTTTACTATATGGGGTAGCTCTATAAGCATTTTGGTGCTGATTTTACCAGCACCTGGGGCTTTCTTCGAATTTAAGTCAGTGATAGCATTTTCAATTTTCCGAATGTTAAATCTTAAAGGAATGACTGCTTCAGCGACATCTGGTGGCAGCTCAATTATATCAGAAGGTGTGTTTAGGGTAAATACCTTTTTCAAGTGGTTAACGAACAGCTTACGTTTTTCAGCATTAGTTCTTGCCCAGCCTCCATTCGAACTTGGTAATGGAGATTTATACATCACAGCTCTTTTAAGTCCTCTAGCTGCTCGCCATAATGAATAACGCGTTTGTGGTGTTCGTGCAGGAATTTTTGCAAAAATGCAGTTTTTTGAGTTCTAATAATTTTTTAAGCTGCTTGGTGCATTACTTTAGAATAATTTTTAAATGAGGGAATCTGTAGCGTTGCCATTCTCTTCGAACTCTATTTTTTTCCGACAATAGCCCTTCCACATCTTCAGAATAAATATTGTTAAATCTCACATGTCGAATGGTAGGAGCTTCCTCTAACTGTGAAATAGAGTTGTCTCTGTCTTCAGACGTTCTTAGTGGCAAACTATTCGCGCAATGGGCACTTAAATATGTTTTATATTTTAGCAAATTTATTGGTGCATGCATTATATTGCAAGTGAGAGAGGTTGTTAAGAGTGAGTATATGGTAATAATAATGCGTGAATGGTCTGAAGATAAATCTAAGGAAGCTTCAACCTTAATTATTTGCTACTCCTAGGTCAATAACATTAGGAATTTTTGGTCGATATGTTAGCCAATAAGTTGGTTGTCTATTTGGTATAACATTCAAACCCATTTAAGTAATTGTGTCGAAAAAACACGACCTTTAGGTTCATGAAGTTCAAAAAAGAGCGTTAATAGAATTCCCCAGCGAACTTTTAAGACTACGCCCCTTTCTACTAACAAAAACACATTTATCAAAATGTTGTTATAATACCTAGACCATCAACACTGTGTTGATGGTTGTAACTCAAACAAACACACGCAAATATACAAATAAATACACCCATACACACACATATACAATGTTTAACACATATACACGTGGAGAAGTATGGATACAACCCAGCTGCAAAATTTTGAAGGTGTTCATTTATAAGGCCTTCTGTAAGACCTTCCTAGGTCTTTTTTTAGATCGAGTATTCATGCTCGATTGCCTTCTCAGGAAGGCCTTCTGGAAGGACTACCTACTCTCTTCTACGCTGGTTTTTTTATTATGTGCACGTACTACGTTTGCAGCAACTAAACTGATAAGCCGTTACAACAACAAAAATTCACATTCCAAAGACAAAACAACAAATAAAAAAACTTAAAAATGCAAAAAGTGAAAAGAAGAAGGCCTTCTACCAGGCCTCTTGGAGAAGGGAACGCAGAAGGCCTTGGCTGACTAGGACATCGTGTGTAAAAAATTTACGAGTATGGGTGTGGAATGTGGTAATGAGGCCTTGAATCTGCCAAATAAGGGCTTCCAGAAGGCCTGCTTACTACTTCTTTTAGCCGCTGGGAATTTAAAATAACAAACACATACACACACAATCTTACACTCTCACACAATAATGACACTTATTTTAACACAAACAATGTTGGCAGCATTTAGCCTCAAATATGATAGATGATCGGATGTGCTAGGTTTTGTTATTGTTGCTGATGTTGACATCGTTGCTTTTGCTGCTGGTATTGTTTTTGTTGTTTTGCTATTGCTGTTATTTTGCTACTCTTGTACTATGACGAAAGTAACTAACTTGGTGATAGTTTAGTTATTATTTTATTAAATTTATATCTGATACAATACCTTAGCACACGTAAAAAGGGTTCATTTTAAGGATATGTTAGTTTAAATGTAGAAAATGTGTTTTAACATCGTAACAAAATAGAAGTTTGCGCATCTATCTTATTTGCATTTATTAAATCTAATTTAATCGAGAGTCGATTTAGCTGTATTTGAAGCAAACCGGTTTAGCGGCTTGGAAGCTCTCCACTTTTTTCAAGTATCCTTCCGTATCTGTATGCCTTAGGCGAATTTGATTTGATTTTATTTTTTTTTACTTGAAAGGTCTTTTGATCTAGAGTGTTTCTATCTGTTAAAAAAAATGCGTCCAGATTAATGGATGACACTTTTGCTGATCAAGTCTGATCAAGAAATTTGGCTTTCTGCTACTTAAGAAATTTTAAAAGAACATACATCAATAATTTTGCAGCATCATCATTGTTGGGAGTTTTTTTAATTTTTAATTTAGGATTATAAAATAATTTTGCATCATTTTGTAAAATTTGCTTTAAAGAATCAGTATCGTACAAACCTTTGATTAAAATGTTTTCGTCTTTCAAGCTACTATTTCACCACTCTTTTATCCACACCAAGCACAAGCTTACATACAACCAGCCAGCTCGTAAAACTATATAAAATATGATTGGAACTTAACTTTTCCTCCGACTCAACACAGTGCAATTTACACTGTAGTTGGTGTTGCTTCTGTTGTTGACAGTTTTGTTTCATTTCATTCCCTCAACTTGTGCTGTACTACAATGTGTATACAAATACTTTATTATTCAATCTATTGTTGAATCTACCAGATATGTATGTATGCGTGTTTATAAGAATATGTGCATGCCAAAGTGTGTGTACAGTCAACAAATGTTGCAACATTCATATTGTGCATTGTTTACCGCGTATAAATGTGATTATTTTGTAAAATATTTTCATTCATATTGTGTCAACAGCAATATTGCCAGGCATATACAAACAATACATTTTACCAAAACAATAACCTGACAAAAACAACAACAACAACAACAACAACAGGAAAAGTAGCAATAGCAACAAAAAGCTGCAAGTGCATAAAATATTGTTTAAATAAAAATAAAGCAAGTTTTTCTGCAGATTTAACACGCAAGCGTGTGAAATATTTTTTGTAAGTTTACTCGTATTTGTACATAAATAGGCAATTTTTTTTATATTTTACCTACTTTTAAGCCATAATGCCTCATCATTGTGCAAATGCAATTTACAATGCATTTCATTATTGCAACTTGTTACCCGTGATTTTTATGCGATATAGAAATGGAAATAAATCTACGCTACAGAGTTTGTTGTTCAACTCGCCTCACCATGTACTTTACTCACACGTTTACAAATTTGTGCAACAATGCATTATCGCACACAAGCGAGAAAATATTTATTGTCAACAGGAAATTAATTTCAAATACTGAATATAAATTAAAACATAAAATTGTTGCATACATTGGAGCGCTTAGTGTAGCCACAGCATGTCATATAAATGAATTAATGGATTTTTGTTACGAGTATGATGCTTCTATGAGGACAAAGGGATGGAATTAAAGCTTTTGTAAAAATTGTGAAAATGTAAGTGGCGTAATTGCAATAGATTTATTTTGCAGCGAAAACTACGACTGAAATAAAATAATCATTATTCACATTAGCTGTCATATTTTCAACAAGTGAAAATACATGTTTTTATGTGATTTATCATTTTATTGTTAAATAAATAAGAAATATGTAATAATTTTACGAAAATATAACATATTAAAAGTTAAAACGAACATCTATTTCGAATTCAATTCAAATTACTGCTTTAAAGCTGAAGCGCTTTCCGATTGTATGGACTTTGACTAGCTTGCACAAAGCGCTAAACGCAGTTTGGATTAATAATTGCACTCCAAAGAAAAATAATTTCATCCGTACTTAAACCAAGCAATAGCGATGGGAAAAGTGCAGTTAGTACGCTTTTCACCTTGAGTCAAAAACGTCTAGCGATAAAATCTTAATTTTAGCCGTTATTAGGCCTGGCTGCGCTTGATTTTAACTCAAAATACATTTACTTCAAGAAAAGCAAACTTGAGTTTATGTTGAAATAGGTCGACCTTCGAAAGGAATCCCAAATTCGAATTGAATTACAGTGTGCACAACTAGAAAAGTTATGCGAAAAATAAAAAATTAAGTAAAGTGCGACTTTGGATCGCACACAAAGGGCTCCGTACGAATACACACATGTATATCCCTTTTTGGCTTTGCCCCTTTTGTCATTTTGGCAGTTTTTTCGTTGTGCTTTCTTGTTTAAATTTAGTTTTTAATTTTTGAAGATTTTTCGTTGCTTTTGTGCTTTTATTTTTTGTTTTTTCGCTTTTCCAATTTTCGTAATTTTTTTTTATTTTTTTCTGTCGATCTTTCGTTTTTTGCATTTTCTTAACGTTTTCACTTTCTGACGATATTTTTAGTGTTAGCGATTTATTTTAGTTGTGGCGATTTTTTCAGTTTTGGCGCTCTTTTCGTTTTTGGGGATATTTTTTCGGTTTTTTGTGGTTTTATTTTTTTAGCGATTTTATTTTCGTTTTAAAAATTTTTTTCTCTTTTGCGCTTTTTTTTGGTTTTTGGCGATTTTTTTAGTTTTGGCTCTTTATTTTTGATTTTGCGCTTTTTTTCGTTTAAGTGTTTTTGTTTTAATTTTTGGCGATTTTTTAATTGTTTGATAATTTATTTAGTTTTACCGTTTTTGTAGTGCGTTTTTTCGTTTTGACGACTTGTTTCGGTTTTTGACGTTTGTTTCGATCTTTTAGTTTTCGTGATATATGGCGTTTTAGCGATTTTTTTTAATTTCGGTGCTTTTTTCCTTTAAGCGCTTTTTTCACTGTAGCGTTTTATTCGTTTTGAAATTTTTTTAATTTTGGTTTTTTTAGTTTTAGCGTTTTTTAAGATTTTACATCTTACGGTTTCCAAGATACAGCATATTGTTTAAATTACATAGTCAAAATTACATTAACTGTTAGAATACCCTTTAATTTTTTTTCTATATCGGTGTTAATTGGTGTAGTCTATTCTACAGACTACACCAATTAGCACTTACTTTAAAATTTAAAGTGTCTATATATAAGAGCCTGCATATTACATTAGTATTTCAACATATTTCGTTGCTGGCTTTAGAACTCCCTTCAATTTTTAACTCTCATATATTTGCTGGTATAGCCGTCAAAGTTTTACATATTCTCTGAAAACATTACAAAGTATTTCATTATTTTTCGTTCCTCGCTTTAGAACACCCTTTAATTTTTAACTGTCATATATTTTTTGTTGTAGCGGCAAAAGCTTTACATATCCTGTGACAAATTTCAGGTCCGTAGCTTTTACGGTTCCCGAGAAAACAGCCTGTGACAGACATACAGACAGACAGACGGACAGACGGACAGACGGACAGCGTAGCGAAAACAATAGGGTTCCTTTACACTTTTGGTGTAACGGAACCCTAAAAAGTATGAAAATGAAATACATATTACACCTTTGCTGCAAAAGTGCTACAACTCAAAAATTTAGTTTTGACCAAAACGAATTTAAAGTTTTGAATTTACTACCAACTTAATGATAAAAAAATCTGATTTTTCTCTCAAGAGCTTAGTATACAAGATATTTGTATTTCTGCATTATTAATTCAAACACGAAGTTTTTAGTTATAGTGTCACAGATTTCGTGGCTGAAATTCAAAAAAAATTAAAATTAGACTTAAAAAGACTAAACTGGGAAAGCTGATTGCAAGTGAGGCTAAGTGTCATTCCACAAATCCCTTTTTAGCCAGCCTTTTATTAGAAAAAAATTTTAAAACGCTTACGAAAAATCACGCGCGTTTACGTTAAGACCCTTTTCTGCATTCCTTATACGTTTATACACATGCTTAATACTGACAGTACGAAAATAGTAAAATCCCACATATTTCGATTCGGCCCCTTTTTTGTTAACCCATAAGCTTCTCAACACCTCTGACCAACGCAATAAAAAATATGCCTATCTATTTGCCCGCGAAGCACATACACAAATACAGAATATGATAGTAAAAGTTTTGACACCATTGATTTTAAAGCAAGCAGAAAATGTAGTGTAAATTTCGTGTAAAAATATATATAGTAAAGTGCGACTCTGGATCGCACGCGAAGGGTTCCGTACGAATACACCTATATCCCTTTTCGCTTTTGCCATTTTTTTCAGTTTTACAATTTTTTTCGTTTTGCTTTTTCGTTTGTTTTTTTTTCAATTTTTTAATTTTTTTTTTTTTGCTGTTTTAGCTGTTTTTTGTTTTGCTGACGGTTTTTCCATTTTGGTGATTTTTTTGGTTTTTGGCGATTTTTCGTTTTTTTGCAATTTTTTTTTGCCGATTGTTTTAATTTTGGTAATTTTTTTTTTTGCTCTGGTATTTTTGTTACCATTTTTCCGCTTTTAACGATATTTTTAGTTTTAAGGACTTATTTTCGTTTTGGCGCTTTTTTCAGTTTTGGCGCTTATTTTCAGTTTGAGCGTTTTTTTCCCATTTTGGGAATCTTTTTGGTTTTTGTGGATTTCTTAATTTTTGCGATATTTTTTATTTTTGTTTGTTTTCGTGATATATTTAGTTTTAGGGATTTTTTAGGTTTAATGCTTTTTTTCGCTTCGACGACTTTTATCAGTTTTTGAACATAACCTAAAAAAGTTTTCATAGTTAAGAAAAATATTGTTTAACCAATGATTTTTTTATGAAACAAAGATAATAGCTTCGTTACACAGCTAAATCGGTCTTTTTAAAATGCTAAAAAAAAGTTAAATCACACAAAAATAGAAGCTAAAAAAGGTCTAAATATATTTTAATTAAAACTTAATTTGATGCTTTCTTTATTAATTAATATGTAAAAATAGATAAACATGTTAACTGTTATTACATAAGAAGTTACTTCAAGGACATAACGAAATAATTCTGTGAAAAAAGCTGACTTCAATACAAAGAGCCAATCGGACAGATTACAGATATTTCGACTTCTATTTCTATGGCACCAAACTGCAAGCGAAGACTTTCAAATAAAAAATATTATTTTCAAAATCGGTCCATGGAGTTATGCGATAATCAATATTTCGCGTGGCAAAATCGTTCGACCGTTTTTTTAAGAATTATGAGATAAAAGTGCCAGCAAACACTTTCAAACAATCAAAGAATTTTGAAAATCTTTCCATAAATGGAGGAGTAAAACGATTATCAATATTTCGGCCAAGAAAATTAGCCGACCGATTTAAAATTAACATTAAATAAAAAATTTAAAAAAGCCCCGAAAAAATTTATGATAATTTAAAAAAAAAACACTATGTTAAAATCGGTGTGACTGTTGCGGAGTTACGGTGTCACAAACACACAGATTCAAGAGGATACAGCCAGAAAAGAAGAGATAACTTCTAAACGGCTGGACCAATTTTCTTCAAACACTCTCGATCAAGGCACCTATCAAACGAACAAAAACTTAAACCAAAATCGGTTCATCCGTTTAAGCTGTACGATGCCGCGTACAGTCACACAGATACACAGACACACACTACAAACTTATAACACCCCTCTTTTTTGGTTGGTGTTAAAAAGTTAGTACACCAAACTTCTTTCAAACAATAAAAAGAAATTTAAAAATCGTTCCATAAATGGAAAAGTTATACAGAACTTTCTCATAAATATTACTTATACGCTGCTATGAATTGGTTTTACTTGATCCTATAAGTATGCAACGTATAAAAGTTATATTTGTGTTTTATACAAAGTCATATGTGCCGTATGCTTGATATTTAGGCATCAAATTACTAATTATACGTCATCAGTGGGGGACATATCTGTGGCCACAACCCTTAACCGCCTAAGTCGAGTTATGACAAAATCTAATTTTTGGTGGGATGGACTCCATTCGTGTCTAAATCAAATCGCTATAAATTTTTTAAATATGTAACTTTTTTAATACGACAATTATCTATAAATAAGTCAAAGAAAAGCAAACTGGCGATTGATTGGATATGAGTTTTTGATACTTTTAACAGCTCTCCCAAACAAATGTTTTAAACGACTTAAGCGGTTAAGGCTTGTGACCACAGATATATGTGGTATTTTATTAAGTAGGCGATAATTATTGTTTTTTTTTCTTATTTGTAATATAAAATAGGTATACTGAAAAGTTTCTAATCTGCTATATAATGTAATTTTTTAATAAATTTTACAGAAAAGAAAACTATTTAAAATGCATGGTGTTTGATATACTGTAGCTATAAATAGATGTTGGTAACCACAAAATGTTTGTCCGTATTCATAAATTCATCAATTTTAATTAGTAACGCAGACATAATCTATATAGAGAATTGTACTGCAAATTATTAGAATAAGACCAGTTTCTATTTTTACAAGGTTTTGGACTGGAGCAATTGAAAGCTATTTCTTATTTCAAGCTTTTAATTAGAATCTGCAGTCGGCTTATTTTTTTTGGCTCTAGCTTTCGAAATACATACTTATATATTTATTTAAAAAATTAAACCATTGTCCAACAAATGGAGAAAGAATTGTCCTATTCATTAAAAAAAGAAAAAAGTTTTTTCGGAATTATTGAATTACAGTTATGTAATTTTAATTTTGTAACGTGCTTTTTCCTAAATTAATATTTTACTTTTTAAGTAAAAATTAAAGTTTTATTAAAAACATTGGGGAACATTTGCCAAAAAATCTCAAAGAAATTCTAGAGATATTGTGTTTAACTTCTGATCACATCAATATGAAATTTATATTATAAATGTACTACAAATGCAACTAAATGCAAATGAAAAATGGCAAAATTTCTACAATATTTCCAAAAAAAAGTTCGTCCATTTTCATATCATTATACTCAGCATATAAATGATTCTAGAGCTGTGTCCAAGTACGTAGCATGCAGTATGAAATGAATTTGAATATTGATTGTTTTTGTTGCTGTTATCACCAAATAGGTATTATTTATTTGAGTGTTGTGTATTTTATTTGTTTTAAGTTTTTGCTTACACTTACTTAACAACACTATAAGAGAAAATTCTGTCACGTACGTTATGTCACGTACGTTAGTAAGTTTTTTTTTTATTATAAAATCATCAAAAAGATTTTTATTTTAAATTTACGGATAATAAAGGAAAAATAGTTGCCTTAGAGTAAGATATTAAAAAACTTCACAGTTCGCAGAATTTCATATATTTTTACATGCACCTTAAAATCACTTCCGTTTTATGTCACGTACAATATGCCTTTATTTCCCTCCATTTTTTTTAAACATGCTTCCAAATGTGATACATTTTTTCACAATTAGTAACCTCTGAATGGAACATAACGACAAAATTTTTTAGTAACTCCTATTTTGCAAAATCTATTCCACTTTGTAGGCGAACAAATGTCACGTACGCTGACATGGAAATGCCCATATGTAAAAATTAATATCTCTCTGTTTTTTTTTCGTATTCTAGTCGCGGTCCAACCGGTTATCCGATCATCGCGTTAAAACTTTGCGAACCTATTGATTGCAGCAAAGGGATTGTTATAGGCTTTTCTCATCCTGCATATTGCAAGGGGTGTGGCACTTCCCATGATTCTTTGGAGCTAAGAGACCGATTTTAATGATATTCGAAACATATAAATTTTTTAACCTGTATTTTTTCTAAATTACTGCCCTGTAATTAGTCAACTTATCTAAATGAAATTTGAAATATGGAAAGATCCTCTCATATAAAAGGAACAAGAGGCTGTCTGTTTTGAAGATAATGACCAAGAAGAATGGGCGAGGAGGAAGTGAACTGCAAGGCAATTTTCTGCGGCAGCAACGTGCAAACTCGGCTATGGTACCGGTTCAACTTCTTTGAGTGACCCACACCTTATTCTTTAACTTCAAAGTGTAAAACTGCACTCGTATACCGCAACTTCTACATTAATTTCCTCATAGTGGGAAAATAATAAAGTAAATTCCTTTAGGGGTTATTGTTTTCCAACTTTTTTTTCAAATAGCACAATGCAGCTTCTAGCCTTATGTATATGTACATGAATTCATAATGCGTGTGCGATTGTATGTGTAATTATGTGAGTACTGTGCAGATTGTATGTAAATGAAAATAAATAACGTGGGCACACCTGAAACTCGTATAATACCTGTTAGAACGCATCAACAACGGAAATGCACATGAAGGCATGTAGATAAAATGTATATTCTATTTTTTAAGCGAACATGCTTACATAAACGTACATAAACAAAATATAAAATTAAAACAAGAGACAGCTTTTACTGTTTCCCAGTTGGCAAAATTTTTAGATATTAGAATAATGATTTACGTGGCTGCCTGCTATTCATATAGAACCATGTAGATTCAAATAATACCATTTTGTCAATAAATAAGTTACAATAAATAAATATGTTAATTTTACAATAGTATTTATGTAATATATGAAATATATTTGATAGAATGATATTTAAATCGGCAATAGGAAAAGCTTCTAAAATCTTCTTGGCAAAATAGAAAAAGAAACCAAAAAATTAGGATATCCGTAACATAGAAAAAGGATCTTAAATGACAAAATAGCCAAGGAAACTACTGATGAAACCTATTGAAGTGTGTATATCAGTAATTCCATAGTTGCATTCAAAACGATTAAGTTTTATTTTCTTCAGATTACATTTATTTTGGCTCTAGTTTAAAACTTTTTACACACTCATAATAAGATTTTAATTATCGTGCAAGTAAAATTATGATAATTGTTTACTTTTATAATGAAAATAGATTTAATGCCAAAGAAAATTTTCATTTTCTGAAAAATCAATTTCTTTATATGAATTATAAAGAATTCCAAGCAATCTGTGACATGACTGTATAAGAAATCTGTGACATGACTGTATAATAAAACCAACAAGATCGCGGACGACACTCTTCTGATGTAACAAATTTTTACAAAATTGTTTAATGTGCAACTAAATGCACATCCATACATATGTCTATAAAACTAAACGTTATTGTGTATGTGTATTTTAAAATATTGTCGATGTTTGTAAAACTACACAACAACACGCATACACATACTTTAACGTTAAATATCCTATTAAAATACCCTTTTGTTAAAGGCTATTGGAAAATATTTCAAATAATAAATTCTTCCAGCATTATGGCAACAATACACTTCCTTGTATTCAACAAAGATACATACATACATATATACATACAAAAAAAAATTGTGCGACAAGAAAATAAACGCCATCACTTGCACTACAACACAAATATTAACAATATACCAGTGCTAGCCTGCAGTAAGCACCCAGGAAACAATTTTTGTCGACATATCTAACATGAGAGAAAACATCGGAGACTTAACTAAACAACCAACCGAGCTGTGTAAAATTCTCTCGGACATTTTGCAGAGTAGGCAGCATTTTTCTGGTACAGCCTATTTGCATATTTTCTGAAATATAATCCGATTAATATCAGCAAGGAAATTCAATTTCCTTTAAGATATTAACAGAAAGGTCTTGAAATTTTCCGATATACGTCTTACGACTTTTAACAGTCACTTCTGCACTTTGCCTGATTTTAGTTTTTGTAATAATTTGTATCTATCTCACAAATGAGCACAATTATTTGAGTTTTCAAACTTATAAAATATGGATAAATGTTTTCTGCCATAAGCAGCAGAACAATGCATGAAGAATTTTAAACGACATTTTTGATAAATTTCAAATTTTGTATAAAAACACTTATGTCTTCTTTCGACCTGTAGTAGTTCGAGTCATCGTTCGCATAGAAGTATGATTAGAGGAACTCAAATCAGTTTTTCACTTTCGATATTGCGGAACGGGCCATTTGTGCTGCCGATGCTTTGGATGGTGATATACTCGTACCTTAAATGGTAGAGGCGTTTGTTTTATAAATTTGCAATGAATTGCGGAGCCAGGGATTAAGATTAAAAAAAAATAATATAAAAAAAAAGTAAAAGTAAGAAAGTATAAATATGTATAATTGTTTCAATCATAAAGGTTGATATCACAATATGTAAAGTGTCATTGGGTAAACACAAAAATACTTGACACAGCATTAATGTCAAATTACATCAGCGTTATGATGGCTTTTCTATCACCGATATCATATTAATGACATTTTGTCATTAAATTGATGACAATTAGTCATTTCCCTGATGCGGATGTGTCATTGTATTGGTGGTAGATTTGTCATCATTGGCATTGATAACCAGCTGATGGAAAAGTTGACATCACAGTGACGAAAAGTATCATGGAGTCAAAAACGTGATTTTCGGTACGTTTTATGAACGACTACGGACATGAATTGGACATCTTGTGCAGACTTTCTGACGGACTTCGTACCGAAATCGGCAAAAAAAGTGTTCGCTGGGAAGCTTTAACTCATAAATTCATACATACAAAGGCGATGGAGAACCACAGCTATGTTTGCATTCAACTAAAATTAAACCTAACAAGCCAAACAACTACTAATAGTACGCAAAAAAGATTTGATTAAATTCCCTTAGGTACTTTATTTACTTTATTTTTAATTTAGATATCCTTACATGCATACCATTTTGTAATAACTTGCTCACTTAGCCATGAATACGGTTCTTGCAACTTCTGTGCAATTAACAACAAAGTGATCTAAGGTACAATAAAATTCAGTATGTCTATTTAATTTTAATAATCATTATTCTTTTTTAATATATGCAAGAATAAAATATATGTGTATTTTATTAAGTATTATTCAATATAACTCATATGATCTTTCTTGTTTAACATTTGTATAATATTAGCCAAGCTCCCGAATAAAGTATAATTTCTAGTAGTTTCTTTTTATTTCTGTAGCTATGTGTCTTGAAAATTTTTAATATTTTCCTTTTGAGAATTGATTTAAGTTATTGTTTTTAATAGTGGGACACACCATATTCTAACATGAATAACATTACCTCTATTGCTTTATATGTCTAATTACAATAAAAATTGCCTGGGTGTCTAAAACGTCACGTTTCTTACTTAGAGCATCTTCATTGTTTTCATGTGGCCTCTTAATATACCATACAAAGAATTTATCTACACTTCTGTTTTAATAGCGTGCTTTAACTATTTTCCGTTAATGATTAAAAAAAGAAAAAAATTTATTGCGTCAAGGATTTTTCTATTAATGTTCAGTTAACGTTCTAGTACGTTAAATCAATGCACTGATTTATTAATTTTGTTAAAGAATTACAATAATGAATGCGTTCAATGTACCTTTTTGCACTGAATGAATATTTTCATAGAAACAACGTATGCGTACACAGAAAAAATTTTCATAGGTTTTTATTTTAACACACATGTCTTTGAATTTGTTTTTAAATTTTATTATTTTTTTCTTTGGTTTTTAAATATTCCAATACAAAATTTTGATAGAAAAAAAATTTGATTTTTTTTCTTATTAAATATTTACGAATTTTAGTGTTTGATTTTACGAATTTCGTGATAGGTCCCATTTCCGTAAAATAAATATTTGAATTTATGAATTTAGTAATAGAATACGTGTACATTGAATCAATATATATATTTTTATTTGCTAAATTTATATGAAATCATTGTGAGTGTGTTGGTGTTATACCAATATTTTGTGTAGCGAACTGAGAAATGAAATGAGTAGTTCATTGAAGGCAGTTGTAGTGCATTATATCATATCAATAATTTTTCTCTAATCATATTCATTCAAATAGAAGTGTTGAAATATGAGAGGGGCTTAAGAAATATCGAGAGAAATTTATATTTCTTTGAATGCTAAATCAATTGCAATGATTATGTTTATTACAATAGGAAAAAAATTCGATGTAACGTTTTTTCTTAAATGAGAGATTGAGAATTCACAATTTCCGACCAATGCTGGATGCAGCATACACACAAAAAATTATCACCAAAAAGTTTTCAAGCACAAGTTTGTCTAAAAATAAATTTCATTTTCAGTAAATGTTCTTCACATAATCAATGAATTGTTTGTTTGACTCTTATTTAGGACGCAAACGCCAAAAACAACAAGAGAAACTGTGTCTTAAAAAATAACCCCAAACACGGTATACACACAGACAACAACAACAACAATGATAGCAAAAGGAATGTGATTGTACCAAGCATTTTTACTGCTGGCGTTAATTCTCTTTAATTTTTTAGAGTCTTTAGATAAACATGCAGACTTGAACACATTTAACACAGTGAAATTTCATAAATGCTTGATAGATGATGATGACGACCCATGTTGTAAATGTTGTAAATGTTGTAAATATTTCTGTTTGATTAATTAAACTATATTGTTTAATATTTGTTAGTATTTTTGACTAATTGTTTTATAAATTCGGACAAAAATCTTGTTTGATATTTTTCAGAAGTCCAGTAAATCTGCTTGTTTGATTTAGTAAATTTTTTAGTTTACAATTTGTAAATATTTTTAGACAAATTGTTTTATAGATTTAAACAATTCGTTCACTGAAAAGAACACGTTTATTTTCAATGAAATTGTTGAGATATTTTTGTCTATATTTACAAACTTGTTTGTAGGTCCGTTCCTAGCAAAATATTAGCTATTTTATTGAATTCCTTTACCGAAAATGAAATTTAGTTTTTTCTGTGTACATACACGCAAAGAAAAAACATGGTTGAGGCAACCATAATCGAAGAGCAACATACTATGATTTAATATATTGTTGAAAACAAACATATATATAATTAAAAAACCCATATTCATGGCTCAAGCAACCATATGTAGGCTTAAAAACAACGATATATATGGTTCAAAATTACAATAAATGGTTTAAAATAACCATATAGATGCTTAAAAACAACCATGTGCATGGTTCAAGCAACCATGTATATTGTTTAAAATTACAATTAATTTTAATTTTTAATTTTAATTTTTTTTATTTTTTCACACCAACCGCTCACAAAAATGAAACAAACGCTGTCAAGTAAAACACAAAACTAACAAAAAGCATTCCACAAAGGGATAGAACAAAAACTTTTTTGGAAGCAGAGAGCGATGTCTGTTTTATAACCATACCTTTATTGCAAACAAAATCGTATAGATAAGAATGATATTTTATTACTATAGAACCATTCTGTTGTTGAATTTTTAAATTAACCATGATTGTAGTCAGAAGTTTTTCAACAATATATATTGTTCAAGACAACCATGTATCAATATTCATGTAAGCTAATAATTTCATGATTAAATCTAAACTTTAGTTTTTTTTTGCCTTAAGCTAATTAATGTTCACAGTCATTTAATACAATTATAAGTTATTTGTCATATTCAAAAACAGTGTCGGGAAGCATGTCATTGCTGACGCAACCATGCCACAACCCTATATTTTATTTGCGTGTATATACATTAAACCGACTCGACTTTTATGAAAATAAATAATGTGTTTTTGTTACCCCTCACAAAGGGACCAAAGGACCCAAGTGGGCCGGTTGTTAGAAACCGGCAGCCTGTTCAACCTACCCCTCTTTTTAATAAGTATTCCTAAAACATTTGAGGGGTCTAGCGATGACCGCCTGTGAGCTGGACCGTGTCTAAAAAAGGTATATTTTTGTAGTTTTTTTGATTATTTTCGTATTTTCTCCCAATACAACATATAAAAAAATTACATCGTTTGAAAGATCTTTTCAAGCATCAAGCAACCAATGGTGCATTAAACTTTACCATTCATACCATCAACAATGTAGTACTCCATTAAAAAAACGATTTTTAAGCATTTTTATTGCAGGTGCTACTTGTATTAAAATAAATTTTACTTTTTTTTAGGAAATATTTAATTTGAGGCATTGGTTATTTGTTTCTGTGCTTAGAAACTTGCGAACTTTTGCAATAACTAGAAACACAAATATATAAACAATGCCTCAAATTATATAATACTAAAAAAAAGTTAAATTTATTTTAATATAAGTAGCAACTGTAGTAGCACATAAAAATTTTTTATTTTTCCATGTGCACCCAAGTCAAAATTTAAAAAGTGGCCATAACTTTTAATGCCGTCCTGCGATTATAATACGAGTATTTTTTTTTTGTTTTTAGACAATAAACGTATAGTGCTTTCAAACTTTATACTCATTTCTTATGGTGTATTTTTTCGCAAAAATCACTTCTGGAACTAACGCAAAAGCCAATGTAAGGCTCAAGACACAAAAATGTAAAATAAATCTAAAATATTAGCTTATTTCCGGAACCACTGAATGAGGCGAAAACTATAATATGAATACTACCTTCTCATAATATATTAGTTACATTCGTATACAAAAAAACAAAGCAAAATGTACGTTTCGAATGAGAAGTAGGCATATAATAACGAATAACAGTTTGTTAAATCCAATATGTTGCTACCAAAAAACATTGTTTTTTAAACATTATATTCATATTATTGAAGAAGTTACCCACTGTTGGTAGCGAAATATTAGATTGTTTCTTATATAAAAAAGTGTATCTTTAGCTTGGAGAAATCTGACATTATAAAATAAAAAAATTTAAGGAATTAGAAGAACATTTAACTTTGTATACATCCTATTTTAATCGGGCCAGTAGTTCAAAAGATATAGACTTATCAATATTATTTTTAACTTTGGCAGCACTGTGCGACTGTAACTGTTATTACAGCTTTCAACATATGGGACAAAATCCAGTACTTAGTTGAGAAAAAACTAAATTGGGCTATATAAAATGGGAAATTTCTAAAATTTCCCTCATTATTTCTACAAACCTCGTATATCCTTTGGTCTCTTATTACACATCAGTCAAAATTAGTATCTGCCATAGGAAACCCTCTTAATAGGCACAAATGATCACCAGAACTTAATTGCTCATACATGGCTGTCTTCAATTAATACAAATGGAGTTCTAGCTCTATTCTATTATTTAGAAAAATGTAACTTTACTCCAGCTCAACTCCATATTATATTTCATTATGTTGTAACACATCCATCATATAAAACATGCTTCATCTTGTTGATACTGTTGTTATGTTCAATGTGATGAGTGAATGCTAATGACGATGATGATGATGATGATGACGACGACGATGAACTATTGTCTGTATCATTTCATCATCGTCAGCCTGTCTGTTGCTATTTTTGCGTTTATCTTCTAACAACATTTTTAGTTTTTAGAATTTGTTTCCCAAAAAAGGATAAAAAAATTGCTACACACTCGTTCATAAATCATAAATTGCATTTGTATGTTGGCTGTAACAGATTGTCGTGATGAGCATGTTAGGAGAATGTTGAAATGGAAAGATTAAAGTAGTGGCAATAATTTAATAGTTGTTTGCATGGAGTGATTTTTTATGGATATTGTACTCTATGTTTGATATAAAACAATGTCATGGTTGAGTAAATACTTCGTGATGTTAAACAATTTTATATATATATCAAATTTGTGGGGAAGTTTTTTGCTCTAAAATATTACACACACAAGCCAACGCTCCAATGTTGGTGAAATCGTCGGCGAAATAAGACAACAAATAAAACGGTTACAAATATAGCGTAATAAAGTTAATGCGTATACTTAACACCAGAGGAGACGCAACACCGAATTAAGCTTTCTATATCTATCTCGTTTTACCATCTGTTCTCTCTACTGTATCCCTTTCCCAAAGAAGGTAACCCATTAATTAATTAACTGATAATAAGGATAGAAAATCGGTTTTGTGATTTTGCATATAAAATAGAATGTACTTTTTAGACTATGACAGTACCAATTTTCTTAATTATTAAGGACTTATAAAAATATTTTAGTACAATTTTTCGACCAGGGACCCATTTCTCGAAACTACAGGTTACAAATCGACAAGTTAAATACACACTTGTAGGCTTGTAACTTTTATTTTCGAGAAATGAGCAATGGGGTCTATTTCTCAAAAGTACTAGTTAAAAATCTGCAACCAAAGTACCCACAAAACAATAATAAATTTTTAAAAATTGGTTTTGTTTTGTACATACTATGCTTTTAGACTTTTAGCATGTAGTTTTGAGAAATTGTCCCCAGTTGTTATCAAATTACTTAAAAAATTAAGCACATGAACTCCTCTAGTTGTTGAGTGTTGTGTTTTTCTTCCGACGGGGTTTTTTTGAATTTGGAACGATTTTCCGTCATCCCATGTCAAATTTAGTTTGAAACAGACTGGTTTCGGTTATGTGCCATCCTCAGTGTTCTATTGAATACTAAATCGTTTTTCTGTTGTCCGTTGTTTCATTTATAATTCGTTTGTATACCTAACTTCCTCCCTTGATCCCTTTTTTAGTCTATAACTTTAGTAATACCTCCGTTATTTTGTAGAAAATATACTGAAGCAATAAAATAAAAAAGTGCAAAAAGTACCAAGTAATTTTGAAAAAGTGCTAAGCTAGCACTTGGCACTTTTTTGAAAACTCTTAGTGCTAACTGAGATAGAAAAAGTGCTAAAAATTGCAAGCCTGCATGTATATTGTACAATTGTACATATCGAGCCTTTGCTGCAATAGAGTCATAACTCAAAAAACTTGTTTTGCAGAAAACGACTTTAAAGTTTGAAGTTTACTAATAACTTAATGGTAAAAGAAAATTTTATTCTTCTCTTAAGAGTTGAGTACATATTTGTATGAAATTTTTACGCAATATGAATAATGATATGACGACTAGTTCTGCATTATTAACTCAAATATCACATTTTTCGAGTTATGACTATTGCAGCAAAGGCTCAATATGTACCCGGTAGAGGACATTTTCATCAACGACTACGTAATTAATTTTCGACATTTATCATGCACTATATTTGACGAATTCAATTTCTTGTGGACATTATGGGCCAGCCTGTCACCAGTTTGAATCATTTTGATACATTCCTTCTTGCTCGAATTGAGTAAAATGGGCGATGTTGTCATTTCTGAAGATGTTGCTATTTACATGGTCATTAATGAAAATATCATAGAAATTGTCAGTCATTGTCATGTTTTGTTGGCCTTTTATTGTCGATGTTTTAAATAATGCAGCTTTAGCTCGAATCGCAGCTAAATCAGTCAATACTTTAAATGAAAAGGAAACAAACAGGAAAGAAAAACATTCTAAGATTAAATAACACCATACATTGTCACTATGAAATGGTTGGCGACAAGATAAACGAGATTGATGCCTACATAGTCACTGACGACATAACAAGCGACATTGTGGCTCAAAGACATTCCTGAGGCTGTTGTCATTTACATGGCAATCAATGAAAATATTATAGACATTGTCGCTCTCATTGTGATGTACCCAGCAAAAACTTTTGTCATTTTTGTAATCGGTATTACTTTATTAATGGGTTACAAAGTAATGAATGGTACTTATTTATTTTGATTACTATGATTCAAATTAGATCTACTACCTAGTTTTAAAAAACTATTTCGTATTTTTCTCATTATCTGAGAGTAGTTACAATTTGTTAATATGTACATATTAATATAATAAGTAGACAACCACTTTTTAAGTCAACATGTGTTTGTATATAAAAACTAATTTTTGTCGCCTAAACTTATAAGTCAACAATAGCCCAGTGGGTAAAGTACTTGTCTTCAAATATGAACGAGCACAGGCTCGTATCCCATCTGGGTCAAAAAAATTAAAAATATAAATAATATAGTAATAAAATAATGTGTATACAATTTTTTTTTAATTTTAATTTGTTTATTTGACTACTTCTTTTTTAACTTCTAGTAAGCCAAATAGTAACTAGTTAATTGCAGTGAAAATGTAAATACATTTGTAAGGGCTACCCCTTATTTTTTGGACCTCTCAAACAAAAATAAGTAGTTATTGAGTCAAATTGTAAGTAGTTACGACTTAAATCCTCATATAATTTTTGGCCTACCAGTAAGCAAAGTTTTTGCTGGCGTATGAACTTAGCAGCCATTTGTTCGAAAATTTCCTTACTGATGTGTTTGAGCTGTCACCAACAGGTCATCGACGCTTTAAGATTGTCGTGCATCTGTTTTGCAAGATATCGGAAAGACAAGGCCAACTGGGTATTTATAAAAATTTATACAAAACGGTAACAATTTCCCTATGAGGAATTCCTTGAAATATTTCATTCTCATCTTCAGTATTCAAAATAGCTTATAATTATTTATTTATATACTTATCAAAATCAATTTTAGCGAAATAATTTAAATTTGAAAATGTATTAAAAATTCTCAAACTAATTAACAACTAGTTTATAATTTTAATTTGAACAAATTATTCAACATTATATTAATTAAAACAAGCGAATGAAAACATCAAAAATTCGTACTTATTAAATAATGCGGTTTCAATACGCCGATTTCCATGAATTGTGGTTGTTTTGTTTGAAATTGAAATTATTACTATTTTAAAATATTATCGCTTAGTTAAAAACTAAAACGAGGGTGGACCAATAATTTAAATTTGTTTGGCTTTTCTAAATATAACTCTATTTGCCCGTTCTATTAGTTTTAATCTTTCATTAATTTGTAGATTTGTATCATGGAATTTTACATACACATTCATGTAATTTTTAATTTCTAGTGTTGATTGTAAAATGAATATTAAACGAACAAAAAAAAATTAGATGGAAAAATAACAATTGTGGTTTTACATTGATTTTTCGATTTAATTTATTTTTTGGGCTTAAATGATAGTAAATAAATAAACATGAGCTGCAGCAAAAGCTACACATTTAATCAGTATTTTATCTGGATACCCGGTTGGACATGTCTTTCAGACAGCTTGCAAGACCGATGAATGACAGGGTTAGGCCCAAATTCACAGTCATTAGTTAGCTAATGACAATAGTTTAGCCAATGATATTTTATTCACACTTCTTTGTTTACCATTAGTTAAAACGTCAAACGCCATTGGTTAACAATTAGTTAGATGCTTTGGAACATGGCGCAATAAGTATACAGGTGGCATCATAACGTCAGCTGATTATATTTTGTTCTGGTAGTTTTGTACATAAGTAACGTCTAGCACGTGTATTCTTTTGACAAGCATTATCTAGTTTTTTGTTGTATTTATTGAACCTGCATACTTATTGCACCATGTTTTGGAAATTATTACGTTCATATAGCATAGTTTTAGGAGCGACAAAAAACATTTGCTCCATTAGCTTTGTGTGCTTGAAAATTCTTAAATTGCCGCCGTAAGATGTGTAATATTCTTTATTTCTATATTTTTGCTTGTTTATTTATATTTGATAGGGTTATCATTCTTTTCCCATATTAAAAATTTTAGTTAAATATGAAGTTTTAGTTAAACAATAGTTATCATTTTAGTTTATTAATAATTAACTAATGACTGTAAATTTGGGCCTTAAAGCGTCGATGACCTGTTAGTGACTGATCAGTGAGGATATTTTCCAACAAATGGCCGCTAAGTTCATACATGACAACAAGAGCGACACTGTCATCCATCTTTACATTGATGTACATGACAGCATCCTCAGAAATGTCCCCATTACAGTTTTTCGTTTCTTTCATTTTTACACGTGTTTTAACTACAATAACAATTTGAGGAAGTTGTCGCGCAGAGAGTATTTAATACAAGAAGTTTTAATAGACATTGTAACAGAACTTTATCCACTGTTAGATTGCTTCAAAAGAAACTGTAATCGACAAATATCGTGCATGAAAAATTTCGAAATTTCCTTAAGTAGTCGTTGATGAAACTGTCCTCTACGACGAGTTGGCCAACCGGGTATATAAGCATGTATGTACTCGTATGTATATGTTCACATGTACATATGTATGTTTTATAGAATTTTTAACCCTTTTTTGACGGTTTATTCGTAAATTTTATGCGAAACGTTTTATATAATTGCAAAATAGAATAGAACATTGTAAACTCATATCGGACAGGTATTTATATTTTGAAATCGCATACATTTATCGTTTTGAACGTTTAACTTTATATTTTATAAATCTAATCGAAGCATTTTATTTTGATTATTTCGGACTAATTTGCTTTTTATTCCAAATTGATTATAGAGGCTAAGGTTCGTAATGTTGTACTCAAAAAGAATTACATGTGATAAATATTTCCCACGAACAAGGGAAAAATCAACTTCAACTTATTTTTTTAACGTACACAGAATAACATAACAAGAAATATTAATTTAAAGAAAACGTTTTTATATGCTCATAAAAATTATTTTGTCAAGCTTAACTTTTTTAACCACTCTTTATTAAGATCTTAGGACTTCTCTCTTTTTAGGGTTCTGTACACCAAAAGTGTAAAGGAACACTATTGTTTTCGCTGCACTGTCCGTCTCTCTGTCTGTCCGTCTGTTTGTCTGTCACAGGCTGTTTTCTGGGTAAGCCTAAGAGCTACGGACCTGAAATTTTCACAGAATATGTAATACTTTTGCCGCTACAACAACAAATATATGAAAACTAAAGGGTGTTCTAAAGCGAGCAACGAAACATGTTGAAATACTAATGTAATATACAGACACGTACATATATATAGACACTTTAAATTTTCAAAGTTAGTGCTACTTGGTGTAGTCTGTAGAATAGACTACACCAATTAACACTGATATTTAAAACAACTAAAACTAAAGGGTGTTCTAAAAGTTTATGTAATTTTGACTAAGTAATTTAGACAATATGTTAACATATTGTCTAAATTACTCTTATGGTTTCCAAGATACAATTGTATCTTGGAAACCGTAAGAGGTAAACTCTTACGGTTTCCAACTCTTAAAGCTAAAAAATACCAAAACTAAAAATATGTCAAATCGAAAAATAGCCAAAATGAAAAAACGCTTAAAGGAAAAAAGCACCAAAATTAAAAACAAATGGCTAAAACGCAAAATATCACAAAAACTAAAAAGATCACCAAAAAACTAAAAAAACGCCTAAAACCGAAAAAGCCGTAAAAAAGGAAAAACACTAGAAAATCGTCAAAAATTAAAAACAACACCAAAACCAACAAAACCGTCAAAACAGAAAAATCTCCAAAAACCAAAAACAAATGCCAAAACGAAAAAATCGCTAAAACTAAAAAATCACTAAAACCGAAAACAATCCCCAAAACCGAAAAAAGCGCCAATGCCGAAAAAGCGCAAAAACTGGAAAAGCGCCAAAACTAAAATAAATCGAATAAACTAAAAATCAAAAGCGAAAAAACGCCAAAACCAAAAATTGCCAAAAAAAAACGAAAAAAATCGCTAGAACGATAAAAATGTCATAACCAAAAAAAAAATCGCCAAAACTAAAAAAAAAACACCAAAAACCGAAAAAAATCCCCAGAACCGAAAAAGCGCAAAGACTGAAAAAAATCGCCACAACTACAATAAATCGCTAATATTAAACATTTTGCCAAAAAGTGAAAAAAAAAGTTTTAAAAAACGCCAAAAACCAAAAAAAATCGCCAAAAACAACGAAAAATAGTTTAAAAATAAAAAAATTTTATTAAACAAAAAAGCACAACGAAAAAACTGCCAAATGAAAAAAGGGGCAAAAACGAAAAGAGATATACATATGTGTATTCGTACGAAACCCTTCGTGAGCGAGCCAAAGTCGCACTTTACTTAGTTTATTTATTATATCTTTTAAAGCAATATTTCGGTTGTGAGCTAGCAGATTCTCAGTATAAATAACGTGACCAGAAGGTTTTTGCAAAAAGCGGAGCAAGTACGATTGAGAAGTGGGATTTTGAAGAATATATTATAAAAAAGCGGGATTTAAAAAAATATATTTTTGAAAGTTGTGTATTCTACATACACTCTATTTCTATGAGTATATATGTATGATATCTTGTCAATATGTATAAGCCCATACACACACGCAAAGAAAAGTTATGGTTGTGGCATGATTGCATCAACAATGTTAGTTTTCCCGATATAGCTTATGGTTGTGGCAAATAAGTTATTATTGATTTAAATAATTGTGAACCTTAATAGTTTACGACAAAAAACTTATTTTTACATTTAATAATGGCATTATAAGCATTCATATTGTTGAACAAATTCTAGCTACAATCATGGTATATTTAAAAATTCAATAACAGTATGGTTCTATAACAATAAAATATGGTTGCAATCAAGGTATGGTTACAAAAGAGACATGGCTCTTTGCTTCCAAAAAAGTTTTTTTCTATCCTTTGGTTGAATGATTTTTTATTATTTTTTTGATTTACTTGAAAGCTGTTGGTTTTTTTTTTTTTTGTCACTTGAAAAAATAAAATATAAGAAAAATAAGATAAAAATAACAAAAACGAATAAAAGATAACAAATACACACAGTGTTCTTTTAATCGGAAAATTTAGTTCATTCGTAGCTTAGTTTGAATAAATTATCTGAAATATCTGAGACTTAAAAATTAACTGAAAAGCTGCAATAAGTGAGCGTTTTGATTGAACTTTTTCCGAAAGTTGCCGACTTCAAAACGAAATGATTTTCAGAACATATGTTAACAAATATGTATGCATGTATCTATGTAAAAATAGATAATACTTTTTATTACAGCTTCAAAACATTTTTATTTTATATTTAATTTAAAAAATGTATACATATGTTTTTTCTGCTGTGAATTTTTAATCAAAATATGATTGAGAAACAACCTTTATATGGTTATTTAGAACCATGCTATTTTTGTATACAAATATAATAGCCCAATTCACAATTTTGTGCAAATGGTATTGCATGGTAGCATTTGCAAAATGGTATTCCATATTGTTACTCACCACTTAACAATTGTTAGTGGTGAGTATAAATATACTATGCCATTTTGCAAATGCTACGATGCAATACCATTTGCACAAGATTGTGAATTTGGCTAATATGATTAATTTAAATCATGGTATATTTACATTCAATTAAACATTAGGTTGTATGAATCATATTAGTGTTATATAAGACAACAATATTATATTTAGAACAGACTTATTTTCATAATAGTATGATTTGACTCCTACCATACAATTCAATCATAGTATGTTGCTCTTAGGTTATGGTTGCTTCAACCATGTTTTTCCTTTGCGTGAAGTAAGGAGAATTCTATACATTTTTCGTTATACTGAGAACAGATAGCCCTTAATGCCGGCCAAAGGACGGTTATCCAAAAATCTTTAATCAGCGAAGTCGCTTTACGATATACTGGAAGGAAAAAAACCTTGAGCCCGGCCGACGGCCGCGTATGCAAAAAACTTTGCTTAGCAATGCCGCTTTTCCACATACCAAGAGGAAAAAAACCCTTTAGCACGGCCGAAGGCCGGCTATGCAGAAAACTTTACTCAGCGAAGCCGCTTTTCGATATACCAAGAGAATAAAGTCCTTCCTCAAGAATGCCCGTAGTCAGATTATATTGGCAAGAGCTAATTTGCATGTGCACACTAAATACAAATAAAAAAATATATAAAAATGTAATTGAGATATAAGACCATAATGGCTTTATATCCCAATCAATTGAGAAATAACGTCATATGGTCTTATTTCTCAATTGATTGAGAAATGGCCTTATTGCACATGGCTTTATTGCACTGCACCGTCCAAAATACAAAATAATTGGCGCTAACCACATTGTCAATGCATTGCCTTTTGCGGTATGGGATTAAAGAGTGAATGTGTTAAATAAAGTTTTTTACAAAATTGAAAATAATGAAGATACTTTTTTGCAAAAACATGATTTTTCAAGAGTGCTGATAGTAAAAAAATTCTAGTTTTATTTAGAATTTTGCCAATAATTGAATACTGACTTTTACTTTAAAATCTAACTAAAAATTGAAAGTTTATTGGCGAAATACTAAAAAAATTAAAAGCAAAAAAATTTTTTTTAAGTCAAATATCTTTTAAGATATGAGAGATACGGAAACACATGTATGGATATTATCTCCTTGTATTTTTTAGCTTAACTCAAAGCGCCTAAAAATTTTTAAAATCGGATAATATTTAAGAAAAATTACAAGACTCAGAAGTCCCCGGTGGTCAACTGTGGCCCACTGTAACTCCTCTCGTGTTTAAACCAAAAGACGACAGATTCACTATAGAGTCTAACTCCTCCTCTAAAGATGTTTGAAGTTTTAGATAAATCCAATTAGCAGTTTAGAAGTGGAGTGTTGTGGATGATTCTAAAGCAATTTCTTAAATTTTCTTGTTTTTGTTGGCTTTATAACTCCAAAAAGGTTGCTGTTTAGTAAACAATTATTAGAAATATTTCTGTAGGAAACTCTTTCAGCCGCCTTAAGGCGGCTCTCTTAGCTCTAGCTTGCCCGTTAAATGCAGGGATTGTTTAGTTCCTTTAAATATATGTACCAAGACCAACTGTGCCAATTTTCAAAACTCCAGAATTATTTCCCACGATTTGTGTAATTTGACCTGCCTATCTATAAACTCTCTTCGAATTTGACAAAAGTAAAAATCTTTTACAAAACGGGTTAAATCGATGTCGGTACAAGTATTGAAAAATGCAAGCATTTGTATTTGCTTGCCACTGAACATCAATGATGTCTACACTGAAAACAATCCATGCAACATTTTACGAAAAAAAACTTTTGTAGTTACTTTTTTCGTATTATATACGAAACTTTCGTACATTTCACGAAAAAAGTTTTAGTCTAGAATTTTATTATTTTACGAAAGTAACGAAAACCATTCGTATTTACTTTTTTCGTAGAATATAAGAAACCGTCGTACATATCACGAATTAGGTTAAGTCAAGAATTTTATTATTTGATGAAAGTAACGAAAATTTTCGTAGTTATTTTTTTTTTTTTTTTTGTAAAATATACGAAACTTTCGTACATATTACGGAATAAATTTTTACACCAGAATTTTATAGTTTTACGAAAGTAACGAAAATATTTACTAGTATGTTTTTTCGTAAAATATACTAAAACTTCGTACATATTACGAAATCAATTGTGGACTATATAAGTTGTTCTTAAAATTATCGAATCATATAAAATTGGGCATTAAGTGACCCGTATACATATAAGTTGTAGACAGCGTTACCGTTGAAAGTTTTCAAAAAGGGGCACAAAAAGGGGATTTTGAAAATAAAAGGGGCACAAAAAGGGAATTTCTGAGAAAAGATATATAATAACAAGAAAAATGTAAAGCAAGTTATTTAATTTTAAAAATAAAGGTTAGCAAACTTAAGCTGCAGCTCATCTGATTAGGTTTAACATTTTAGCAGTAATTTTGGTAGTTCTATCAAAAACTATTGCTCAAATTACTAATAAAATTCGACTTATTAATAAATAATATGCATTACGTGAAATCTGTGCAAAAAAATTAACAGGAATATCGTACCATTGTCAAATAATTGCTGAAAACAAATTTTGTCCAAGAGCAGTCCCTAATCAGAATAGGTTTCTGATTAATTTTATAGTTTACATTATAACTTCTCCGCGTATTGTTAGTTTTTATTAATACATTTTCGATTTTTCTAAGTCGATAAAACAATTTGAAATTTAAATGGCTCGAGGAAAAGCTTTATCTGAAGCTGAAAGGGTCAAAATTAAATGTTATGCTAAAGAAGGTTTTATTCATGATCAAATTTGAAAAAATTAATGAAAGTCAAAATTGTGTGAATAATTTGTTACTAACTGCAAGTTTTTGTAAAATAAAACGAAAATTTTGTGTGAATAATTATATTGCCATCAAAAACAAATTACTAATTTCGTAAAGCAACTAAAATAATTCGTAATATTCTCTAAATATTATCTTGAGTTACGAAAATATTTCGTAAAATCTAAAATTTTATTTTGCTTTTTACAAAATTCTTTCATAATATATACAAAGTTCTTTCGTAAAACACAAAAAATATTTAGTAATATTCTCTAAATATTACCTTAAACTATGAAGTTATTTCGTAAAATGTAAACTTTTTTCTCTTTTCTACGAAACTCTTTCGTATTATATAAAAAATTATTTCTTAAAACACAAAACATACTTCGTAAAATAAATACAAAAATTTCGTTCGTTTCGTACATTTTACGAAAGAATTTCGTGGTGCGAAATTACAAAATATTTCGTAAAATATACGAACGATTTCGTTCATATGTTGCATGGTTTTTTTTCAGTGTAGGTATCTAGTATGTTTGCGTTTATATTGTAATTTTAATTGGATTAGAATATTTAGTGGTACATGTTTGTTTCAATTAAATTTCCAACAATTTAAAACGTTTATTTATTTATTTGATTTTTTGCTTCTACTGGTATTGTTAGTATTTTTTGGTCCTGTTGATTATTACTGAAAATTGTGGTTAATTAAAAATCCAAATATATAAAAGCAGATTTAAATTAACGACATTTTTTAGCTATTGCTTTAATTGGAGAAATAGAAGAATAAAAAAAGTTTTTTGTTATTTAAACAACTAATGAGAAAAAATTATTAAAAAATATATTATTTTTAGAGGGTTTTAAGCAATACCGCAAAGTGGTATAAATTATTAGACTCTATTCACTTTGAATTGTTTTAATAAACTGTTTGTCTACATAATTTTAGCTAATAAATCGTTTCCACAGCACTTAATATCTCTTTCACCTCTAGTTGCAAATCTTTTGTTTTACAATCTTAACATTCTTGCCCATTTTAATTTGAATTCATTGCACATTTAAAACAATTGTGTTAAAGTTTATTCTATTTCCTTAGTTATAAGTATTTATTTTTTCTTTCTATGTTTAATTTTTTTATTGTAATTTCAAACTTAATTTCTTTTTCTAAAGTTTTTCTACGTTCGTAATAGAAACTAATAGCCATTGACTTTGTGTTGCACAAGTTTTCTTTAGTAATATCAAGAAGAATTGAAAAGAACCTGTAAAACAAAATAAAATGTGCAATGATGGTTGTTTTAAGACCTTGATAACTTTTGTTAAATGTTTTTACTGCAACATTTTTACTACTTACGCTGCAGCTCATCGTACTAATTTAATTTTATCAAGGAAAATGAATGGAAAACTTTTGATTTAATTTTAAGTTTTGCTTTTATTCAGTTCATGTACAAAATTTTTATTTTAATATTGTATGTCTCCTTCTCTGCAGCAGAATGAAAGTAAAAGTGTTAATAAAAAGAAATAACTATTAATTTCCTTTAATTTAATTACAAAAAAAAAAAGAAGAGTGCTAAGAAATGAAATGTTATTAAGCTGAAGTGAAAGTATGATGTAAACTATTAAGTTTTCATTCTGTTAAGAAAATTGCGTGAATAAAAAAAAGTTCTTGATAAGACTAGATTCGTTAATATTACTAAAATTACACTATACAACAATTTCGAATTTTTCTCAAAATTATGGGGTTCCGTAAACCGATTCTGGTAAAGGAGACCAAAAAAATAATATACGTGTGTCCCCATTTTACAAGATCACATGGGAATTTTATTTTAGGGGGGTAAAATTTTCCCCCTTTGGCCTGATCGTGCTGCATAGAGGTACATAAAACTAGGTGTTCCTTTCATCTGAGTTATAGGGTATGTTTAGCAAAATCGTAAAAACACCTCTAAAGAGGGGGAGTGCGCGGATAAAATATTTCACAAAAATTTTCCTCGTGGTCTTGTGGAAAAAAATAGCGGAGCACTTCTTATACGTTAAAAGCGAGGCTCACAAAATTTCCTATCCTTATTACGAATTGTGCATAAATACGAAATTAGCCCTTAAACATATTTTAAGTTTTGAATGATTTCTAGCCTCCGAGTTAAGGCTACAGCTTTGGTGTCTTTTAAGGCCTATAGTAGAATTCTATGGCGAATATTTTTGTAGAACATTTTGGCCCCTTGTATCTACACTGAAGGGGGCTATTTTGCCTGCTTTTTTAGAAAATATACAAAAAGACCAATAAAACGAAACGTTCGAGGGTTAAAATGGTTCAGTAAAATGTTTATCGTGGTGTTTTACATGAAAGTACAAACGTTTATTGTACCTTAAACGTAGGTTAGGTTAGTTTAGGTTAGGTTAGGTTAGGTTGGGTTAGGTTAGGTTAGGTTAGGTTAGGTTAGGTTAGGTTAGGTTAGGTTAGGTTAGGTTAGGTTAGGTTTGGTTAGGTTAGGTTAGGTTAGGTTAGGTTAGGTTAGGTTAGGTTAGGTTAGGTTAGGTTAGGTTAGGTTAGGTTAGGTTAGTTTAGATTAGGTTAGGTTAGGTTAGGTTGGGTTAGGTTAGGTTAGGTTAGGTTAGGTTAGGCTAGGTCAGGTTAGATTAGGTTAGGTTAGAATAGGTTAGGTTAGGTTAGATTAGGTTAGGTTGAACAGGCTGCCGGTTTCTGAAAACCGGCCCACTTGGGTCCTTCGGGCCCTTTGTGATGGATAGTAGAAAATTTAAAAAAGTGCACTGCTTATCCCAGAGGCTGGGTCGGTGTTAAACCAACCCGAGTATCGTATGAATGAATTTATTCCCCCAATGTCGCATTCTCCCAGGTCTGCTAGTTCGGGTAGTAACGGATTTCCTAAGTATGACGCCCTATTTCTAAATAGCGCTCGACAAATAGTGTTGCACAATAATACAGATGAGGTGCTTGACAGTCTCTTTCTCCTCCTCGTTTTTGACAACTTCGTTGAGAGGAAGATTTAATCTTCTGGCATGGGCACCAATGATACAGTGCCCCGTTATGACCGCTACAAGTATACGCAGCTGTTGACGAGGAAGCCCCAGTATGGTTGCAGATCTTGCGAAGTTATACTGGGGCCAGATAGATCTAGAAGGCTCACAATTGATTTCAATTGTCCATCTGGTTTGCGCATCTCTACTTGGTGCTGAATTTGTATTTTGCAGCTTTTTAGTGGGACACCTACTAACCAGTCGATGTCATTTTCATGTAGGTGGGCGCCAGCCTTAGCTAGATCGTCCGCGATAGTGCTACCAGGCACCCCAGCGTGGCGTGGTACCCAGAAGAGCACTAGGTTTGTATGTCTCGCCATCTCATTCAGAGATGGCCAGCATTCTTTAACCAATTCCAATGTTGTGTAAACACCAGATAGAGCATGTAGTGCGGCCTTACTGTCGGTACGAATTCGGATGTCCTGATCGAATGCCCTGTAGTACCTTTGTTTGCTAATATTTCAGCCTGAGTGATGCTACATTGATTTGGTAGCCTAAAATTTATCCTACGTTGCATGCGTGTGATGTAGATGCCCCGCTTACTCCAATACCTTAAACGTTAGACTTACAAGATTTTCTATGCCAAGTACTAATTGTGAATAAGTATGAAGTTAACCCTTAACCCTTCTGTGACATCGTTCATTACAACCCTTCCATTGACATCTTTGGTACAGCTGTTCCACTATGTATTTTATATTGAAAATATGATCTATTACATTGAAAACAATTTTTACATGTATATCGAATGATGCTATGCTGAGAACATACAACATCACTGCATTTCAAGCACATCTACCGTGTTTTAAGATATTTTTATGGTAAATTGGACACAGCGTACAACAACAATGTTTTTGGTACAATTGTGCCAAGGATAGCAATGAAGAACAGGTATACGTTTTCCACTCGCCATCGATCTACGGGACATGTGAACATACAACAAATGCCATAATTTCATTCTCAGATATATAATTGAGGCATTTATAAAGTTTCACCTCTGTAGATGCATAAATCAAAATCCGATTAGGTACAATTCTACCAACGATGTCACAGAAGGGTTAAATATAGTTTAAGTTTTCAATAATTTCTTGCGTACAAGTTAAGTCTGGAGTTTGATTATCTTTAGATACCCATAGTAAAGTTTTATGGTCAACATTTTTGTATAACTTTATATTCCCGCACTCCCCCTCTTAAGGGGTGTTTTTTATGATTTGTTTGAAAAGAGCATACAATTACCATTATGTGGGGGAGTTAGAGAGTTAATATGTTGCACAAAAATATTTGAATATTTACTGTAATATTTTCTACAAAAATTCAGCACATACTTACTCTACACCATGCGTGGGGGTAATGATTACATTTTGTAATTAATTACATGCTCAAAAACACATTACATGTAATTTGTAATTGGTATACTACCATTATAATTACTTGTAATGTGTAATTGTCTGAAGAGCAATTACAATTATATGTAATTGTAATTGAGGCATGAACAATTACAATTACATGTAATGGGTAGTTGAAATATAGCAATTACAAATTATTTTAATTGTAATTGAAGATTATCAACTACAAAAACGTGTATTTGAGCAAAAGTAATAGTAATTGCTCATAAAGGGTAATAATTACTTTAACAATAAAAATTACTATAAATGTATTTTATTAAAAATAAAATCTATTATTTATTGAATTCAAAAATCATTCCAGAAAATGTAACATTTTTAATATCTCTAAAATTAACTGGAAATATCTGGAGGAATTAAGTAGAAAAATTACTTACATCGCAAAAATTAAAATATTTTGCGAAAAATTTTAAACAGCCCCCTAAATTCATTAAACATCGTTAAATACACATTTGTCGCGAAAATTCGCGAAAAATGTTAAAATGGGAAATGCCCTAAAATTGCTTAAAAATAGCTAATATTATACGGAATGCAAAAAACTCGGCAAAAATCACGCAAATGACGAAAATTCGCAAGAACTTGCTAACATCGAAGAAACAATAAAATTTTATATGAACTAAAAATCGGTAAAACTGTAAAGAATCCAAGAACTTGGAAAAAATCACTATTATCGCGAAAATAGCGAAAATTCGCCAAAAATTAATATAATTGCAAACAAGCTTTAAATTGATTAAAAATAGCTAAAACTGTAAGGAATGCAAACAATTATGAAAAAATCGCGAAAATTACGATAATTCGCAAAAACTTAACATTCAAAACATAGAAAAGTCTTATAGTGCTTGAAAATCGATAAAACTGTAATAAAGCCAAGAACCGGCTAAAAAATCACTTACCGCGAAAATAACGGAAATGTGCGAAGAATTGCAAAACTGCAAACAAGCCTTTAAATTGCTTAAAAATAGCTAAAATTGTAAGGAGTGCAAAAAATTAAGAAAAAATTGCGAATATGACGCTAATTCGCAATATTCGCGATAAAAGTAATTTTTTTCAGCTTTTGGTTTTTTACAGTCTTACCAATTTTTTAATCAATATCAGACATTGATATCTTTTTAATCTTACCAAGTTTTTGCGAATTTTCTTCATTTCCGCGATTTTTTTCAAGCTTTTTGCATTCCTTACAATTTTAGCTACTTTTAAGCAATTTTAAGGCTTGTTTGCAATTTTGCTGTTTTTCACGAATTTTCGCTATTTTCGCGAAAAAAAAGTGTTTTTTTAGCCAGTTCTTGTATTTTAGCCAGTTATTGTATTTATAACAGTTTTACCGATTTTTAATCACTCTCAGACTTTTCTATGTTTTTAATGTTAAGTTTTTGCGAATTTTCATCATTTTCGCGATTTTTTGTGAGATTTTTGCATTCCTTGCAATTTTAGCGATGTTTAATAAATTTTACGGCTTGTTTGCAATTCCACAATTTTTCGCGTATTTTGAGAGTAAAGGTGATGTTTTGCCATTTTTTTTTGCTGCCCTTCAAGCTTGTGAGTATAAAAAAATTTAAGGGATTGTTTCTTATTCTCACAATCAGTGTTGTCAAATTTTTTCTGACCTATTTCGCCAAATTGATGATAAAAATCGCCAAAAGTCACCAAAATCTGTTTTAAGTGGTTTTTCTTAATATATATTTTGTAGTAAATTTGTTTTTTATAATAGTTTTTTTAATATAAGTTTTTATAAAATAATCGCATAAAAATTTAGCAGAAAATCGCCTAAAGTAGAAATAAAATCGCCAAAAACTATTTCTTGTCAATTTTTCTCATCAGAAGTCAAAATCCATTAATGAGCTTAATTAATATAAGAAAAAAAGCATCAAAATCTCTTTGTTGTAATTTCTTCCACACAAGTCTTGGTGAGAGTTATATTCGAAAATACTTTTTCAACTAAATAATTTTCCTGAATTAAAAACATTTTTAAGTTAAAATTTATTTTAAAAAAATAGCCATAAAAATCGTCAACAAATTTATTTATCGCCATGTCGCCAAATCAGAAATTTTGACGCCAAACAAGTGGAAAAATCGCCATGTTTGGCGAGAAATCGCCATACCTGACAGCCCTGCTCACAATCTGTAAACATTTTTCTTCATTTTGGCTATATAAAAGTCTTCCAAAAATTTTAAAATATAATTGCGTATATTGTAATTAAATTAATTAATTTGTAATTGCACCAAGGCAATTAAAAATTACTTGTATGTAATTGAAGTGAAAATGTAATCACTACTCCCCAAGCCTGCTCTACACCTCAGATGTAAAAAACACATAGTTGCATGTACCGATATGCTGCACGAACAACCCAAAAGGGGGAAACTTTAGCCCCCCCTAAAATTAAACTCCAGAATCGGTTTACAGAACCATGTAATTTTTTTCGCGTTGTACAGTGTTATGGTTGGTTTATTTCAAAGCTTATAATTATTGGTTATTTCTCTAATAACACTCGTCACCAGTGAAAGTTTTTCGAGCTACAAAATAAATTGTTCTTATGCGCTTTTATCTAATTGTTCCAAAAAATTACATATAAATTACTGATCAGCTTTAGTGTGCTCAAAAATTTGTTTCGTAATGTTCCTTGATTTTTTACGTAGAATGAGCACAAAAGATCATCAATTTGGGAAAGTAATCAGTTGACTTATATAATTTTTTCAACTTAATGTCATCCATTTTACATCTTCAGATATATTTTGCATGAAAACAGAGCTCATCATATTCAATTCTAATAAAATGGTAGCCAATTCATTTTATGTCATTACTTTTCAGTCAAGTGAAATCCAATGAGAAAAGAGAGCCTCTTGCAAAAACAAGCGCAAGTAAATATCATGCGAAATTATGCTGATTGACATAAATTTCGGTTCAGAAATAGAGGATCCTATTGCCTACTTTCTAAGCTCTATTACACTGGGTATCAATGTTCCTACATCAAATAAATTTATTACAAACTTAACTTTCGATCAGCTTTACTTTTCCGTTACTGGATATAAACCTTTTTAAATTTATTCCATTACATTTTGCTTTCCTCTTCTTGAACAACAAATAATTACAAATTCATTGTGAATATTTTCAATATTTACCCTCTAACCAGCACACAAAATCTCAAACACTTCCCCAAACTTACTTACTTTCCCAAACTTATATGCAAGTGTACATACACTGTTCATTAGAGTGGCCGTTAAAAGTTAAAATTTGGATTTCTTCAAGTCACATATCCCAAATCGATGGGTATTTATAAAAAAAACTACCCTAAAAAAGATCAAGTAAATCAGTTAAGATTAAGGCGTTTCGCACCCCCACGAAAGCTTGAGCAAAAGCGCTGTTACTGTATTTTATGTCTCATGACTTAAGAAATATAGTATCTACAAAAATAAGAACACACGGTTTCGTGGAAAACTGCATAGGAATGTAGCACCTTAGTGCTCAATCGGTTCGAACAACTGCATAGGTCACCACAGCAGATAGCAAAATTACCCGCGCTATACGTTTCTCCTCATACTCAACTAAAATGATAGTCAGCTAACGAGCCAGCACTCTCCCTGCTTTATCAGCTAGCAACACTTCGCTCAGTGACCCTTTTCAACTCTGTCATTGGTTGACCAATCAATCATTAACTCTATCGATACAAGCGGCCACGTTTTTCTCCTTCCGATAATATTTTCTACCAGAGGCCACAGCAATGTTATTAGCATCAGTGTTATTGGACACTTCCTAAGCCATACCATTATCGTCCGTACAGACATTAGGCGATGTACCAGCAGCACTAAATAACCAATCAGACACACCAACAGGACCAGAAACAGCAATAAAAGTTGAAGCAGCAGTACCTGCAATAGTACCAGCTTTAAAATTTACACCAACAGCATGCTTGGCAGCAGCAACAGCTGGTCTTAGACGCAAATGACTTATTAATAATATAAAACAGTAGAAAGATAATAAGTTGGTCTTTCAGGTTATGAGAGAAAGACAATTTCAAAAGGCGTCAGCACTTAAACCAACTATCATTTGGCAGATTGTAAGACGATACTTATCGCCAGTAGTTAGCAGACAACTTCAGCTATCACTGGCTATAAACACCTAGACAAGTCACAAACCATTTAGCAAAGACACCAACCATATTGGAGTTTCCCAAAAACTATGCCGAAAATCCTCAAAATCCGAGTAGTTCCCGGTACTTCCCCCGATGATTACGGTAGCACTGATAATCTAAAAAATCGCAACGGCAACACCTTTATATTACGTTATGTTGTGTCATGTGAAAAAATTTCATATTATTTACAAGAATTGATATAATTAGCAGAGACACATTCGGCTATCGCCGCCACGAACCACTTAGCCAAGCCATAAACCATTTATCAAAGACATAACCAATATTGGAGACTCCCAAAAAATAGGACAAAAAATACCAAAATCCCAGGAGTTTGTGACCAGTATTTGTGCAACTGAAAAAGTGTTTGTTGTCATATTCAGTAAAAAAGAAAAACCAAAACTCGACGACAGAACAACCTTTAATACAAGCAAACATTGTTTCTTAATCTGCGCATTTCATAGATATCGTAAAAAATTTTGCGTAAAATGTTGGTTTTTAAAAATTCTTCAAAAAAAAAAACAAAAATACTACATCGATCCATTTTTATCCCGTGTCAGGTATTATAAAATATATTCCAAAGGAAATCATATTTTTTCATTGTTTTAGTGCACAACTTTTGATTTTATTCACAGTTTAATAGAAGCACTGAATCGTTAATAATTGAAATATATAAATTTTAGGCTCAAACTTTTACGATATCTTGCTCGTCTTAAAGATAATTTCGTTATCTAGTTTTGGTTTTTAATTTTTTACTGAATAGGGCAAAACCTTCTTCAGTTATGCTACTATCTTATGTCGTGCAATTGCATCTATTTCTGACATAACCATACATCTCGAAAATTATATCTGTTAAAACATGGTGTACAGATTCAGCGGCCCAAATACACAGAAAAAACTATCATCAAACAATTTTCAAATATAAGTTTGTCTAAAAATAAATTTCATTTTCAGTAAATGATCTTTACATAATCAATGAATTGTTTGTTTGGCTCTTATTTCGGAAGCAAACACCAAAAGCAACAAGAAAAACTGTGTCATAAAAACAACCCCGATGACGACATACACACAAATAATAACAACAACAATGATAGCAATAGGAATGCGAATGTACAAAGTTTGTTTACTGAAGAGTTTTTATTGAAACAATTCGTTAATGTCGTTGCATTAATTCTCATTAATTTTTTTAGAGTCTTTAGATAAATATTCAGACTTCAACACGTTTAACAAAGTGAAATTTCATAAGTGCTTAATGAATGATGATTATGATAAATGACCCAGAAAAAAATTTTTTTTATATATTACGAAAAATCCAGTATATATTTTTGTTTAATTAAGTAAACTATTTTGTTTAATATTTTTTAGTATTTTTAGACTAATTGTTTTATAAACTGAGACAATAATATTGTTTGATTTTTTTCAGAAAATCCAGTAAATCTTTTTGTTTGATTTAGTAAATTGTTTTGTTTACAATTTGTAAATATTTTTAGATAAATTGTTTTATAGATTTAAACAATTTGTTCACTGAAAAAAAAACAAGTTTTTTTAATGAAATTGTAGAGATATTTACAAATTTGTTTGACGGTCCGTTCCTAGATAAAATATTTACTATTTCATTGAATTCCTTTACAGAAAATTAAATTTAGTTTTTTCTGTGTAACTAAAGAAGCAACTTTCAGCTCTGCGGAAAAAAGGGAAAAGTTTTACCGAAATTTGTAAATTAAATTAAATGTGTTCCCCCAATATATTGATTATCGCATAACTCCTCCATTTATGCACCGATTTTCAGAATTCTTTTATTTTTTGAAAGGCCTTGCTTGCAGGTTGGTCCCACAAATTTTTTTGAAAATCGGGGAAAATTACGCGCCACCCCAAATAATGATTATCATTTAACTTCACCATTTATGGACCGATTTTCAAATTTCTTTTCATGTTTGAAAGGCTTTGCTTGCAGCTTATTGCCATATTTTTTTTGGAAAATCGGACGGGCCATTACCCCCCCCCCCTTCCCCCTTCTGACACATATATTGATTATCGCATAACTCCTCCATTAATGAACCGATTTTTAATATTATTCTTTTGCTTTAAAAGGTTTGCTTGCAGTTTGGGGCGATTTGCGCCCATGGATGTGCGGCATGAAACTTGAAAAAATCAAACTTCTAATTTTTAACGACCACTCTATTGTGCATATGTATGTTATGTACTCATAAGTTAAATATTAAATTCATAAGTAGATTAAGTCAAGTTGTTTTAGAAAGTAAAAATAGCAATAAATATTATATTGTCATAAGCAAACACAAATTAACAAACAAAAGTTTTCTGTTGGAAAACTTTTTTAAAGTTTTATTATTCTGAAATGTATTTGTGTGAATTTGCTTTTAAAAGTTAAATATCTCTTCTTATAATAGTTTGTATGAAATTAAAGTCAAGAAGTAAACAAATGTGATTTAAAACTAATCAAATAATATGAAAATTTAAGTTTTATATAAGTAAAATATTTAAATATAATATATTTAATAAAAATCATACTTAAGCTTGAAAACGATCATATGAATGTAGAATATTAAAGCAATTAGGTTTGACAAGAAAAAAACACGGGTACTTGAAAATGTGCCTTAAAAACCTTTGGATGAAAAAAATTATATTGCTACGATGTTATCATCGTCACTTTCCATGCTCTTGATAAAATATGACATCTAAATTATTTGGACCCGACCACACACTGCTAAGAGCGGGATACTAAATTGTTCTCTAGCGTAACCTAAACTTACGAAATAAACCATTTTAGAGTTAATATGTAAAATTGTGTATTAGAGTAATTTCGATTAATGTAGTACATGCGGATAATGTGGTATAGTAACAACGGTACCATTCTTAATAGTTTTGATACTCTCAGAAATTTAAATTGAGTTTGTGTATTAGATTTTCGGATGTCAAGAAAATGCTTAATCAAAAAAAAATATAGCGTGGTTGATGTTTTTTAATTTTAAAGTCAAAGGTGAATTATATTAGCGAGGAACGCATAAAACAATATTGCATATTTAGTGAATGTTTTTAATTCAATGATTATTTGAATAAACAGCATGGTCGGCTAATTTGGTATAGCTAAAGGCTGTTAAAGAAGTATATTATATCACATTGTCCTTTCAATGAAATAAGCAAGTCAAAAAGAGATCATGTAAGAAAATAAGAACCGAAGTATATGAATTTATGGTATACCACATTAATAATAATAATAATAATAATAATAATAATAATAATAATAATAAATTCCCTTCGTTCCTCTTAGGAACATAGGGCCGCAACATGACTGTTCCATTCAGATCTGTTCGTCGCTAGTGCCTTAATTTCATCCAGGTTTTGTTGTCCTTGGAGATTTCTCTTTCAATTTTGCGTCACCATGTGGCTCTATGCTCCCTCGAGGAGTTAAAGGAACTTATATATGTGTGTGATGGTCTACCCCTTCTCCGACTACCTTGGTGATTCCATTCTATAGCATTTCTAGTTGTATCGTTTAGTGGTCTGCGCAAGGCATGCCCAATCCAACACCACTTTCTTCTGAGAATCTCTTTATTTATGGAGGTTTGATTTATTTCCATCCTCAGTCTTTCATTTGCTATGGTTTGAGGCCAGAATATTCTTAGGATTCTCCGCAGTCATCGGTTTATAAACACTTGTAGCGAGTTTATATCTCGAGCAGCGATGTTCCAAAACTCACATCTATATAGAAGCGCGGATTTGATGCAGGAGTTGAAAATGTTTATCTTGGTTCTTCTTGATATGTGAGGAGAACACCAGATGGGATTTAACAGGCCGAATGACCGTTTACCAGAGTTGATGCGATTGTGTACAACTTCATTAGAGCCGCCGGTTGAAGTTAGTATGCTACCCAAGTAGCAAAATTTTAAGATATCTTCTAGATATCTTCATCATTTATGAATAATGTTGAATTATTGGAGGAGTTAAGTTAATACGCATTAACTTCGCCTTTGCTATATTTATCTTCATACTACATTTTTCTGCTTCTTTCTGTACACCTGAGATTTTGGCCGCCATGTCGTTGTAGTTGTGTGAAAGTATACAGATGTCATCAGCGTAATCTAAGTCCTCCAATCTTCTATTAAAATCCCACAAAATTCCTCCATTCTCTTTGGTTGCTCTATTCATAAAATCGGAGGTGACAGAATGCAACCTTGCCTTACGCCATTAGTTACAACGAATCTGTCGCTTACACAACCTTCCTGTATCACTCTGCAGCTTACATTATCATAGAGGGCTTGAATCAACAATATTATCTTATTCGGTGTGCCATTACACGCAAAGGCGTTCCAAATAGCAGAATGTGATAGGGTTTCAAACGCCTTCTCGAAATCTATGAAAACTAGATATAAAGGAGATTTCCACTCAACGGACTGTTCTATTATGATCCGCAGACTGTTTAGTGGTCTATGCAAGATTTCTGGGGTCGAAAACCAGCTTGCTCGTTGCGAAGCTCAGAATTAAATTCAGCTGAGAGTCTTTTATTTATGATCTGCGCTATAACTTTGTTCACTTTGGGATGTTGATAATGAGCCCTTCCTTCAGCTCATCGCATAGTTGGTTAGTTCTCCAAAAGTCTTCGATAGTTTTTGTCATGAGTTGGTGCATTCAATAGATATGTCATTTCCAACGTTATGATGAGTGCAGTCACAAGGATCGTGCTACATGTTACTTCTATTTGACAGTATTGTAGAGTAATGTTAAACGCATAGTTCCGTCTGACCTTTCTTTGATGCTATTGATTCTCCATTGTTGGACTTAAGAGGTTTACCTGTTGTAAAGTTTTTCTGGGTTAGCTTTTTTGTTAGCTTGTAAAGGTCCCTAGTCCGGTCCATTTCCGCTTGTCTTCACGTGCACTTCTTTTGACATTCTTGTCAATAGTAAAATATTTTGGGCGTAAAAATACTTTTTCAGTATGCGTGGTTGCCGCATTAATCAGTGCCTTAATATCCCTTCTTTCGGAGATCAGACCCCAGGTTGTATCTGATATCCACTGCTACTTATCAGCCCTATGTGTTCTTCAGCGGCACATATAAAACAATCTTATGCGTTTTTTTTCGAGGTAAATGGGGAGATTTTTATGAATCTCCTATTTCGGTATTCAGAGCTTCAGAATATTCGTTCAGTGTTGTTGTTTCCTGTAGTTTCTTGACATCGAATCTTCGTTGGGCTTTTTCGTTGATCTTTACGACAGCCAATTTCAGACGTATTGTGCATTTTAGTAGATGATGGTCACTAGAGCAGTCCGCACCCCGCTTACTGCGAACATCGAGTAGCGAACCTTTCCATTTTCTGCTGATAGCTATGTGATCTATTTGGTTTTCTGTTTTATCAGCCGGAGAAACCCAAGTAATTTTATGTACGCGTTTATGAGAGAACAGAGTACCACCGATCCACCAATCTATTATTAAGACAACGTTCTTTAAAGAGCTCACCATTTTCTGTCATTCTACCAAAACCGTGGCGGCGCATTACTCTTTCAAGGCCGATATTATTAGGTCCAACTTAAGCGTTGAAATCACCTGTCAACAACATAATATCGCCTCGATTTACCGATGATGTTATTCTTGTTAGGTGCTCATAGAATTCATTCTTTATAGCCAACTCAGAGGTTTCAGTCGGAGCGTAGCAGTGTACACATGTAATGTTCCTGGTTCTGGCTCTAAATCTTGCTGATATAATTCTGTCAGAATGTGGTTTCCAGTCTATCAATGCATTTCGGGCCTTCTTAGACAGTAACAGTCCTATGCCGCATGATCTCGTTTGGTCTGCTGGCTTTCCGGAATAGATTAAAATTAGCCCATTGGAAGTAGCGAACTCTCCTCAGAATCTGGCCATCTGGTTTCACAAAGACCCATGAATAGGAAGTTATACCGGGTAAATTCGTTGCAGACTTGGACAAGGCAACTACTATTTAAAAGCGTACGGACATTCCATACTCCAAATAGTGTCCATTGTTTAAAGCTAAAGGTCGTCATCGGTCACATTATCAGAACATAGTATATCACATTCCCCGCCAATGTTTTATATGGCTTCTTTCAGGGTTTTTTTTTCAATTTCTCCTAAACTTGGGCTTCAAAGACTTTTTGCTTTCACGAATGTAAGCCTAAGACTTTTATTAGAACACCAGCTGAGATATGTTGTAATCGAATCTAGTTTCTAAAAATTATAGCTAAATAAGCACTATGTATACCACATTACTCGAACTTGCTTTAACATTAATTAATTTAATATATTTTCAGTTGATTTTAGTTTCGTTAGAAACTTTTAAAAATCCATTAACTTTTACTATATATATCTAAATTAAAATTTCTATTCGTTTCACTTGAAACATCTCAACTAAATAATAAGCACTTAAATACATACATCAAATCATTCAGGATTTCTTCTATTCATAGCAATCAATTCTCTAATATCACATTAAATATTTATTAATACAGATAACATGTCAATTTAAACATTTACATACTCAAAGCAAGAAAAAATAGAACCAACTTAAAAAGAAAATTCAATTTATGTAGATTTCATGACGCACTACATTCGCATACAGGGAAAGCGAAAAACATTCAACCAAGAAAAACTTATTCCTAACTTGTTCCTACAATATTTACAGCAATAAAACTGAATAAAAATTGCTGTGAATGTAAAGAAAATAATGAAAAGGAATTGATGTTCTATAAAATTTTATATAGAAATAAAGAAAATAACTGCCATGCAAAAAAAATTTAAAACTTATTCATATGTAAATCAAGCACCAAAAAAATAGTAAAAACTACACTTCATACAGTCACTTAGATATACATACGTTTCTCTTAATAAAAATCAATATGCTTAAAATCAGTTTAAAGAAAAGCAAAATAGAAAATCGTAAGGAAAAAAATTTAACAACTTTTCAGTGAAGTGAGTGAAAAAAGACGCTCAGTGAAAACGACTTGTTGATTGAAAGTCATGTTGAAATGTTAAATGCTGTTAGGAGAATTATTCTATTCAACTGAAAAAAGAACATTTTGTGTAAATAACACAACTTTTTTTCCTTGGGGTATTTAGAAATTTTAACAAGAAATTAAAATGTGATTTCGTATTTTTCTATACTTAAAATACAGAAGACATTCATTCGTACATATAGATACCATAAATATTTAAGAAAATCGTGTAAATCCAAAATATTATATTTTTGTTGGAATTGTGGTAGCTTATCGAAGAAGTAAGAATTTACATAAAGAATAAAATTTTCAAATGCCTTTTTAGCGAAACTTTATACGTGTTTCTCTCTTTATAAGCGGTATATTTTGTATGATAAACAAAAACTTAGTTTTGTAATTTTGGCTGTGATATTGAGAAACGCAATTGTCTGCCACTTCATTGGCATTCCTCTATCTCAATGTAAGCTACTAATACCGCTTGAATCATACAGGCTGTCACAATATAGGTGGGAGCACGAAGGCATCTGCCGTGTGGCTAGATCCACTGGTCCCACTACGACCTACGCTGGATACCCGATCTGCTTTAGCTCTGCAAAAGTCAGAAGTAGGGTCTAATCTACAACGACTTTTGATGAAGTTGTAATGAGGAGAAAAAGGAGGGGCTTTAACCAGCTTAAGGTTGAGAATTCTTGGCGCTGATATGTTTCAAGACTTTAAAAGTCTGGGCTAGTCAAGCTACCATCGTCCTTAGTTCAATCAGGATGGCTTGGCATCGACGACATGGCAATCATAAACAATTGGATAATAAGGCAATTAATTACTCTCTGTCTGCTTTAGGGTATCACAAAACGACCGAATAAATAGACCTAAGTGAGTCACTTGTTGCGACTGCCCTCGTAACCTAACCTAACCTACTTTCTCTTCCATAACCAAACATTATTGCAGAGAATACAATATTATTGTCGATGCTATGCCACAACCAATTTTTTCTATAGGTACTATTTTTGTTTTAATAGATATTATTACATTATATTTCCTAATAAGCTGTTCATTCTTTTTTAGGAGGACCCTGTCTCTGTATTGGACAATAAACTATAAAGATTTTGTTATTATTTTCTTTAATTTTTATACTATTTAATCAAAGTGAAATTTTTTTAAGAAGTTTTTATTTTATATGCATGTACAACTGTTTATCATTGAAATAATTGTTTACTTCAAATTAAGAAAAATATTTACGTATAAGCTAAGGCAATCAGTATTATTTATATTTTCTTTACCTTACTATTTATTAATTCGTTGTAATTGTCATTATTATTAATTTTAACATTTATTACATTGCTTTACAATTTATTATCACTCAACATAATTCAAGGAGAACTCTACACAGAAAAAACATCAAATATCATTTTTTGTAAAAGAATTCAATGAAATAGTATACATTTTGTCTAGGAACAAACCTACAAACAAATTTGTATATAAAGACAAAAATTTCCCAGCAATTTCATTGAAAAAAACGAGCTTTTTTCAGTGAACCAATTGTTTAAATCTATAAAATAATTTGTCTAAAAATATTTACAAATTGTAAACAAAACAATTTACTAAATCAAACAAAAAGATTCACTGGACTTTCTGAAAAATATCAAACAATATTTTTGTTTGAATTTAAAAAACAATTAGTATAAAAATACTAATAAATATTAAACTAAATAGTTTACTTAATCAAACAAAAATATTTACTGCATTTTTTTAATATATCAAACAAAATTTTTGTCTGGGTCATCATCATCATCCATTCAGCATTAATGATTTTTCACTTTGTTAAATGTGTTCAAGTCTGAATGTTTATCTAAAGAGTCTAAAAATGAATGAGAATTAATGCAACGACATTAAGGAATTGATTCACTCAAAAATCTTCAGTAAATAAACTTGAGACAATCACATTTCTTTTGCTATCATTGTTGTTGCTGTTATTTGTGTGTATGTCGTCATCGGGGTTGTTTTTTTACAGCACACTTTTTCTTGTTGGTTTTGGTGTTTGCGTCGTAAATTCATTGATTATGTAAAGAACATTTACTGAAAATGAAATTTATTTTTAGACAAACTTTTGTTTGAAAATTTTTTTGTGATAACTTTTTCTGTGTTTCCCTCTTTGTAACGATAATTCTTAGTATTTAAGTCAGTCTAATTTTATATTCGGACTGTAAGCTATCCTCATAGTAAGGAGCGTGGATAAAAGAAAATAAATGAAAGTGAATTAAAGAAATTTATTGAATCTTGAAAAACTAAAAAAATATAGTTTTATTTTAAATAAAAAGACAAACGAAAGAGGTAAAAAGTTAATTTATATGTACATATATATGGCATTCCTAATTAAATTATAAACAGCCTTCTTCAAGAATATAGTACCCAAAAGCTTAGCAACAACTTGTTAACTCAATAATAAAGGTATATACATTAAAAATAACAAATTACAAGCCATAAAATAAAATGTTTACGTACAAACACACATCACAATAAGCAATGTCAATGGCAATTGATGTCCGGTAACAAATATTAACAAGGTGTTAAATGATTTGATAACTTACGCATAGAAGCAAAATATAAATATGTGTATATACATATGAATGTATAAAGAAAGAGAATATGGAAAAATATTATTTGCAAAAATATATATAAGCACAGATACCGGGATATAGTACACACGAGTAGCTATGTGCTTTTTAATACTAGCAACAATTGCACAGTAGGGAAATTAGATATTAAAAACTAAAAAATTTTTAATTTTTTCTTGGAAAGAAAACGGCATAAAGTTATGATATTACACAATTTATGCAACCATTAGGCAAGATTTTCTGTGCATGAAATTCTTCGCGGCATGCATAAGCTCACTAGAAATCTTTCCAAAGAATATGTTGGAAATCAATAAGCACATATATTTAATAGAATACACCATATTTCTTAATGCATCTAAGCCCACTGTATACATTTAAAGAACCATATCGAATACAATTTACCTTTCATATGAAAGTCTGTGCGTTGAGGTTTACTTTGAAGGCGTCTAAAAAGGTAAAGTGTGAAAATGGTCAATTAAAGAGAATTGTTAAAGCATTTAACTTTATCACAAATATCCACCTTAAGCTCATAGATGGTAGTCGTCTGACAGTTTGTCTATTTGTCTGCCTCTTTTCTGGTCTCTGTATCTGTCTTCATGACATGCACAATACAAAGTTTAACTACCTTTTACAAACACAACACCAATCCGACTTTCAGACATGCATACACACATATACGAGAAAGAAGATATACCCAGCGGTAACAAGAAGCGGTATGGAGGCCTAATAGAAGGCATCTTTACACCTTCTTTTGGATGGCCATGTACTTCACGCTCCATTCCATCTTCATATCTTTCTTACACGCGATGTTATTGGGGGCAAGGTCTGCCTATCGCTTCTTCTGGAAGGCCTAAGCAATGCCTGTCAAAAAGCAAATAGAGATACATTTCGCTATTTTTATAACAGCTTCTGTATTTTTAATTATTGTGATTTTTTTATTTCGAATTATATATGAAGGTTAAGGACGTGAATAATTTCACCGCAGTAAGTATAAGTTAATCAGCTCTAACATAAACGGCATAGTAGCAGTACGCATGATGGTTGTGTGAACAATGTCATGTTTCCTGATGTAGCTTATGGTTATAGCATATAAGTTATTATTATTTTAAGCAATTGTTAACCTTAATTAGTTTACGACAAAAAACTCATGCTCACGTTTAATCATTACATTATTAATACTCATATTAATATGAACATGGTTGAATTTAACAATATTATTATTACAAAAAATCGAGCTACAGTCATGGTATATTTAAAAATTCAACAACAGTATGGTTCTATAACAATAAAATGGGGATATTGTCCATACTATTTTACAACAGTTTACTTGCAATTAAGCTTTGATTTAAAAAGAGACATGGCTCTCTGCTTCCAAAAAAGTTTTGTTTCTATATGTGTGTATATATCTATGTGAGAATAGATAATATAATATAGTACAGTGGGCAAAATCTGAAATAAAGATTTGAACCATATATAAGGTTATTTCAAACCATTGTAATTTTTGAACCAAATATATGGTTGTCTTTAACCATATATATGGTTATTTCTAACCATATATTGTAATTTCGAACCATATATATGGTTGTTTTTAAACATATATATGGTAATATTCAACCATATATTGTAATTTTGACCCATATATAAGGTTATCTTGGAGCATATATATGGTTATTTCAAACCATATATTGTAATTTTGAACCATGTATATAGTTGCTTTGAACCATATATTTGGTTATTTTAAACCATATCTTGTAATTTTGAACCATATATATGATTGTTTTGAACCATATTATATATAAAACAGATTATATCCAACCATATTTTCAACCATATATTCAATCATAGCATTCTTCTCTTCGATTATGGTTGCCTCTACCATGTTTTTTCTTGGCGTGTAGAACTTAAATTTCAGCCTTATATACAAATTTGTTGCGAAAAAGAATATGAGAATGTGTGTAATTTCTGAAGTATATTTTTTGTTAAATAAAACAATAAATCTAAAAACAGATTACTCATTCCTCACAGGAAAAAACCAAATTTAATTTTCAGTACAGAAGTTCAATGAATTAGTAAATATTTTGTTAAGAAGCAAACAAACAAATTTGTAAATACAGACACAAATGTGTTAACAATTTCGTTAAAAAAAATTTTTTTGTCAGTAAAAAATTTTAGAATCCTACAAAGCAATTTGTCTAAAAATATTTAAAAATTATAAACAAAATAACTTGCTGAACCAAAAAAACAAAAAAATTTGCTGGATTTCCTGTAATATATCCGACAATATTTTTGTGTGAATTTAGAAAACAATTGGTCTAAAAATACTTACAAATTCTAAACAAAATAGTTTACTGAATCAAACATAAATATTTACTGAACTTTTTCTCTGATCCTGTAAAACTTTTTTTTAAATAGTTTTAAGTTTTAATTAATAACATCATCAGCCTGTATGTTTATCTAAAGACTCTAAACAAAATTAATTAGAATTAACACAACAACATTAACGAATTCATTCACCCAAAAATCTTCAGTAAAAAAACTTGTTACAATTTAGGTATCATAATAGTTGTAGGAATTCCGACATCGCATTTCTTTTGCTATAATTGTTCCTGTTATTTATGTTTATATCGTCTTGCGGGTTGTTTTTTTACGAAACAGACAACTGATTTTTGCTGTTGTTTTTGGTATTTGCGTCCTAAATAAAAGTCAAACAAAATGTACACTGATTTAGTAAAGAACATGGACTCAAAATGAAATTATATATTAGAAAAACTTTTGTATGAAAATTTTTCGGAGACAATTTTTTCTGTGCTCCTCCCTTCTAATAGAATCTCTTTTTTTAAGGGAGAGTCAAGAACTTCTGGAAAAAGGAGTAAGAAGGCCTTTAAGAAGACTTAAAGTGAGAATGCCTTTTTAGCTTTACCGCATCAATGTATGAGCAAGCAAGCACACATAGATAAATACTTTAAACATGAAGGAAAACGAATAGCTTGCCTTTAATGGGGCCAATGTCTGACATTAATTGCTGCAATTAAAAGCACACAAAGTTGACAGTTTTCACATACAGTCAAAACATTAAATTTATATATGACAACAACACTAAAAATATAGAAATATTAAAGAAATTATATTGGTATATACATACATGTATGTATAATTTCTTTATTTAGTTTTTATTAAAGGAATTTATTGAAATATACGAAGGTATATTACAAGGACTTCTTAAAGCTGAAGGCACCCACAGCACATATCTTTTTCTTGCCGATTAAAAGAAATCCATATGAAAGTAAACACTTCTAAAACTCAAAAGCCATAAATTGAAGTTATTATTTTCATTATTTTCCTGCAAATTTTTCTCACTGGCTAAAATTGTAATAGATAATTCTAGTTCTCCATATTTTAACTGTTTTAAAGGATGACCTAATTGTCACTCGCTGGAAAGCAATCGAGTACTGCCCGCGCTTGAAAGGCTATCTGTAACTATGCCATATATACTCCTACGAGCTTTTAGCGGATCTCAACATAAATAAGTTTCTTGGTCAAGATGCTGTTCCAGCACTGGTCTTGAAGTAGTACTCTTCGACGCTATCACGTCCGTTGGTAACACTCTTCAGCATTTTGTACCACGGTGGTGAACTCCCATCATGTTGAAAGGTTGCCAATGTAACGCCAATCCCTAAAAAGGGAGAGGCTAGTAACTCTGAAAATTACCGCCCAATCTCAATATGTTTTGCACTTTCCAAAGTTATGGAAAATATAGTGAATTGTGAGGTATTTGCAGCCCAACAGTTTACTGAGCGGCCGCCAGTATGCCTTTCGTAGGGACGCTCTACTGGCAAGTTACTAACATTCCTTTTGAAAAAATAGTGGTATCACTTCATACACCATTTCGGCGAAAGTGATGACTTCTCTCGACTTATATCGAGTTTTATCAGAGATTGCGCTATACGATTTGTTGTATACGGGATCTTATCAAACGAGCTCATCAGGAGTACCGCAAGGCTAAGCTCGTTCTCCTACTCTATTTCCTATTTTTCTTAATGGCCTTCTCCGTCAAACTTCCATTCCTATTTACTCGTTTGTCGATATAAATATTCCTTTAACTAACTAGGCACAGGTCGCCTAGTATAGTGGCAGGACTGTTGCCGTGTTGATATCATATCCTGTGGTCCTCAAGCTTTCCATACGCACCCCAGACTGGAATCTGTTCCTAGATATATTCTTCTAGGAACGAATGATTTGGTAACAAATTAATTCACTTTTAGTGAAAAAGTGTGTGGTGCTTGATATTAAAAGTTATTATATATATTAAACTCCACCCCACGCTTTTTTACTATAAGTGAATTATTTTGTTAATCCATAACTTAAGTTTAACTTCAATATTATTCCAAATTAATTAGTTATAATTGGTTGTTGAGATTTCTATTGCCGTAACACAAACTCTTTATAATTCAAAATTATTTTCCAATTTTTAGTTCCGTTTGCTATTAAAGCGTGTTTTTAGTTTTCTAAACTGTAATTTATTTTCTTAGTTTTTAGTCTTAAAGCGATATCAAAAGTAATTATAATCAAAAGCCTCCATTTTTATCATATCTTTTGTTTAATTTTTTTTAAATACGCTCTGCTGTCAAACTTAGTTTAACTATCTGTTAAACAGAAGACTCTACTTGTTACAAGTCATTTTTTTGTTAGGTTTTTACAAAGAAATAAAGATGCTTCTATACAATTAAATAATTTTGTGTTGCATTCAATAAACACAAATACGTTTACTACCTGTTACAACATAACTAAATTTATCCGTTGATTCTCGTGGAATATAACATTCAATTGAAATACGTAGCTTCATGATGCAGTAAAAAAATTTTTCATCATTGTAGTCTGACTAATTCCGAAATCGTTCGTTCTCAAGTCAAGATACAATCGGTAAACTTTTCAAATATTTTAAATTAAATAAAAAACAACATAAAAAATATATTTATCTATAGAACTTTAAATTTCGTAGTTAGGAGACCATAACACATCACATATATTATAGGTGCACTCTTTGGTATTTCTCTTTGTTGAAAGAACGTAATGTGTATTTGAGGTTGGGTGAGCTTAATATATTACTTTGATCTGTTTTTTCCTATAATGAATTATTAAATTATGAATTGTTTCTTTATAAGAAATTCCCAACCCTGAATACAATTATTGTGAATTTTATTTATAATATTTATGAATCTTGGCTGCACTTTGTCGCGCCAAACTTCTTCTTAGCGCTCTTTTTTCGGTTTTTTCAACTCACTCTGGTAAAAACACGTTGGCAGAACACACGAACACATCCTACGGCTCCTCACCAACTTTTGCATACATAAGTATTTTACTTTTATATATTTTTATTAAATAAATTTGTGGCTTACACATGTAAGTAAAAATTATTTGGGAAAAAGTGTTCTTCTTTTGGAAAATAAATCCCGTGAATCCAGGTAACCCTTCCTGTCCTCTTATCGTGTTAAGCATATACTCCCATATGCCCCCTTTCCATAGTGACATAGCTCCAAAACCCACTCTTGCTCTACAACCCAATCTAGAATTTACATTAGATTTGATTAGGTTATCTAATAATTAATCTTGAATGTGAATTAATTATTCACATTTAAACACTCTTGTTGCACAGTGTTATTATTAATTACTTTCCATGAGTAGTAACATTTCCCCGCACCAACCACAAATTAACTCGTAGCAAGTTTGAGACTCTTACTATCATAGATTTCTAGATAGCATGTACTTACTAATTAGTTAGTATGGGGAGTACCTCTTCCGTCCCACGTACCTCGTCAAATTTTTGCCTATCTTTGTCTTTTGTCTTCAAATCACCCCATACCAAATTTATACACTCTTACTATCATAGCTTTTCAGATAGCACGTAATTAATAATTAGTATGTATGGGGAGTACCCCATCCCTCACACCTAGCCCGGCCGTTTTTAACTATCTTCGTATCTTGTCTTCAAATTAACTCATACCAAATTTGAAGATTCTTACTATTAAAGCTTTCAAGATGTCAGGTAATTACTAATTACTTTGTAGGAGGAGCACCCCCTCGCTCGCTCCTACCATGCCAGTTTTTCAGCTAACTTCGTATATTGCTTTCAAACTAACTCATACTAAATTAGAAGGCTATTACCACCGTAGCCTTCTAGATAGCATGTAATTAATAATTACTGTATATGGGGAGTACCCCTTCCCACACACCTATCCTACCAGTTTTTCACTTATCTTCTTACCTTGTCCTAAAATTGGCTAATATCAAATTTTAAGACTCCTTCTTTTATAGCTTTCCAGATAGCACATAGTTACTAATTAGTTTGCTTGCGGAGTTCCCCTTCCCTCACACCTGGCCCACTAGTTTCCTACCTATTCCGAGGTAGTCAACTTTGATAACAATGTAACTCACCGTGTCTTTCAACAGGGTAGTCGATGTTTCCTTATCCCTAAATCGTAGATCCTTTTCTATGATTCTAACATAAACCGTTTTATAATCGGATCGCAAGTTTCAGAAATGCAAATTAATACCCTTTTTAGGGTTCCGTACACCAAAAGTGTAGAGGACCCTATTGTATTTGTTACTCTGTCCGTCTGTCTGTATGTATGTCTGTCTGTTTGTCTGTCTGTATGTCTGTATGTCTGTCTGTTTGTCTGTCCGTCTGACTGTCTGTCTGTTTGTCTGTCCGTCTGACTGTCTGTCTGTCTTTTTGTCTGTCACAGGCTGTTTTCTCGGGAATTATAAGAGCTACGGACCTGAAATTTTCACAGAATATGTAAAACTTTTGCGGCAACAACAAATATATGACAGTTAAAATTAAAGGGTGCTCTAAAGCGAGCAACAAGACATGTTGAAATACTAATGTAATATACAGACACATATAAAGACACTTTAAACTTTCAAAGTTAGTGTTAATTCGTGTAGTGTACAAATTAACACCGATATTTAAAACAATAAAAATTAAAGGGTGTTCTATCAGATAATGTAATTTTACTATGTAGTTTAGACAATATGCTGTATCTTGGAAACCGTAAGAGGTAAACTCTTGACATTTTCAAAAACGCTAAACTCCAAAATTAAAAATATATCAAAACGAAATATCAGCAAAATGAAAAAAGCGCTTAAAGGAAAAATGCACCAAAATTAAAACACAAAATATCACCAAAACCAAAAAGATCGACAAAAAAATAAAAGACGCCAAAAACCGAAAAGTCGTCATAACGAAAAAAAAAACACTACAACAAAAAAATCGCTAAAACTAAAAATATCAACAAAAACGAAAAATCGTCAAAAATGAAAAAGAATCTTCAAAACGAAAAAAACACCAAAACCAAAAAAAAATTAAAAATCGCCAAAACGAAAAAAAGTGTGAAAAAAATCGCTAAAACTAAAAAAATCACAAAAAACCCAAAAATAAATCCCCAAAACCGAAAAAAGCGGCAAAACTAAAATAAATCCCTAAATCTAAAAATATTAGCAAAAAGCGAAAAACACGTTAAAATTGCAAAAAACCAAAAAACGAAAAACCGCACGAATAGAGTGTCATAACTAAAAAAGGGAAATCGCTAAAACTAAAAAATCACCAAAAAAAAATTTTAAAAATAGCCAAAACCGAAAATGTGCCAAAACTGAACAAAATTTACA